>MJUU01021917.1:222666-260022 GCA_002080025.1 Modiolus philippinarum
TCCTAAAGTTTCAAAAGGATATGTCCAGCCGTTTTTGTGAAAATGAGGCAGAAAAGATAAGAAAATAATAATAATAATCAGACGAAATACAGAAAGGTCTTTTCCTTGGAAAGGGGAAAGACCTTAATAACATTTCTTTCCTAATGTAATGCATTACATTACAATTACTTTGCCTATGTAATGCATTACATTACACATTACTTTAAAAAAATACAAATAAAAACATTTCAGACACAGTTTGATAGATTGATTGATTAATTGAATATTGTTTAACGTCTACTCAGCAATATTTCAGCTATATCAAGACGAGAACAAGTTTGTTAATAAATTATCACTTTGGGGTATGGAAAGGGCCATGGGACGGAAAATTCTGACTGCCACTGGAAAAGTAGGGTGAAATCGTCAGGGGCGGGGAATTTAGCCTTGTAGCCGATCAAGGGTTCTTTAACGTGCAGTAAGCGTGGCATTTCTTCCAACACGTGGACCTGAGCTTACATCCAATCCGAAAGATGGGTTGTGTATTTATTAATCCCGCACAACCACGGAATGGGTTATATTTCTACATCCCGGGACCCTCGGGGTCAGCCTCCGTTTGGGAGGGGTCACAACCCGCAAGCCGGAGATACTAGGTCCTATTTCTATATCTCGGGGTCCTCTGTTAGGAAGACTCATACTCCAAGCTCAGAGGATGCTGCGGGCCTAAGCCGGGACCGCGCACGGCGGCAGTTTGATAGAAACTTGGTGCAAATGATATATTGTACATAGACTACATCAGTGATTTTCATGCTCATTTGCAACAGGGGCCTGTATCATTCCATGTTGATGGGAAAATTAGAAAATACACATACATCAGTTTAATTGGGAAAAACAATTTCAGAATATTTAATCCTTATTTGAAACAAAATTAGTCGGACTGATGTACTAAGTCGCATATTTGGTGATGTACCAAAGAAACAAAAATAAAAACAGAAATTGTTTCCTATCAAGATAAAACCTTTCAAAATTGAAAATTTAGAAATTTTTTTTATATAAAGATCCTTTGGATTTGCAATTGCAAATATCTTTGAGTAGATTTGGAAAAAACAGTGCTAAAATGTTTTGCACATGGATCACATTTCCTTGGACATAAGTCACTTTAGAATACATAAAATAGACTGTATATAAAATTTAATCAACTTCCGATTATAATTTCATATATTTAAAGTCATATAAACATCTTATGCAAATTGAAGGAAAACTCTAAGAGAGATCTGTTTCCCGCCAAAATTTTCACGACTTATATCTCAAAAATTCCTACATGGATTTTCAAAATTTTTTGCTCAAGTTGTTCCATTAGTAGTGCTCTTCAAAACAAAAGGTCAGAATTCTAATTCTAATTACAAAATTTCTGACACTCGTACTCCCTAGAGACAAAGAAAATAACGTAAAGTCAGATTTAATAGTTAAAAAAATTTCATATATAAATCTTTAAATTTGTTCAACATCCCTCTACACTTTATGATCATAATGTTATACAATCATTAATGTTTCCTTTGTGTTTTTATAATACTTTTTTATTTTGCATGTTCTTTAATTTGATGTAAGACAAAAATGTAATGAAATGTAATGTAATGGACACATTACTTGATTTTTTTTACAAAAGTAATCATTACATTACATGTAATTGTATTGTAATGCAGAAATTTTGCATTACAAATTACTTTGCATTACATGAGAAAAATGTAATATTACAATGCATTACAATTACACATTACCATTACCCCAGGTCTGGTAGATAGGGGTTAAAACAGTGTTGTCACATAATTTTCTGCAAAAATTGTATTATTCAAACATTTTACATAATAGTGAAGGCTGTTTAAGTGTTTGTTGGATTGCAAAATGATCCATCCATTGTTTCGCCTTTATTTGGAGGATATATTGCAATTTTGAACATGTTGTGAGAACGAACACAAAGTTTGTTCTGAGACTATTAACATTTTCTGGTCTCTGGTATTTCTTTATAAGTGAAGTAATCATTTGTTCATTTGCCCTGGATCTAAGTCCATCATTGACATAGGCAGCAAGGTGGTCATTTACTTTTGGACCTGTTTTCTCATCGGAGTTGATGAACTGTCTCATAGAATTGATGACATTGGCAATGTCAGTCGAATCATTCTCAGTTACGATGTCCTCACCAGTATCATTACATGTATTTGGATCTACATTGTCATCTTCTGAAGATTCTTCTCCTGAACTAGTGTGACTTGAAATGTCTGAATATAAACAATTCTCTGATTGGCTAGAGCCTTGGGGGTTTGAACCTAGTCCAAAAAGTTTGTCCAATTTTTCTTGGTAACTGTCTTAAAGACCCGTGACGTTTTGACTGAACGTGGTCTTGGACGAAACCGATGCCATTGGTTTCCTAGAATCATTAAATGGTTGTGTAAATGTCAGTGGTGATTTAGACACCGTGGCCGACGGTTTGGTAGATGATTTAACCGGATTGCCACTTGACTGTTGTAATTTGAAAGCCTGTCTCTGATTTTGCTACAGATTTTGAACCAACAGTTGATTTTGTACCATCAAACAATAAACATCCGGTACAGGACCAGGTAATACTTCCGGTCTGGTTTTGTTTACATCACATGTCAAATTGACATTAGCTCCGCCAACATCTTCGATGTTAACAAAACTGGCAGGAAAAGTGTTATTGTTACTGTTAAAACCCGACGAATCAATAAAAAACTGTTGATCACTATCTTGTGATCTATTGTCACTAATAGAACTTGTCTTGGCCGCGCCAGATAGTTCATTCACACCTTCAATGTTTTGGTCGTCCGCCATTATGTCAAAACTGGCGGGAAGTGACAATATGTAAACAAAACGAAAAAGTACTGTTTAAACACAAAATATTAATTATTTAGTCTCCAAAACATAATTTCATGATGAATATAATAAAGAATGAAAGAAACAATCTCAGAATAGTGTATTAACTCGAATAATCACTGAGTGCAAAAACACCTTTTGACCTCGATAAGTGACCTCTAGATCTTCGTGCGCATCTCATGGGAACTCTCAGCATATTGGTTTAATAAAATATCATCTGCAGTATGTAGTACCAAAGCCAGCGCCAAGCAGGACGTTTGGTGATTATCCAACGTATAGTTGCTGGCAACATCTTGATTAAAAAAAAGAGTTATGGCCACTCTCCTGTGAACTTTCCTTCAGCATACCGAAAATGCGTTTGTATTAAATATTCTCTAAAACTGATAGGTCATCTGTTCTAGACATTGTCATAACAAAATTTTGATAAAAGCTGCACTCACTGAACTTGACACTTAAAATTAAACCAACTGCACTCTGTATGGTTTAACTAGCTTCAAAAATTGTTTTTGTTATCGATGTCCTTTGAGTTTTTATCATCGTCTGTAGTATAATCAATTTATTACTGTACCACTGATATTTTATGTTTCAGATACTCCCCCTACGTATACACAACCAGCAACAATATGGAGACCTGATTATTTTACATTTGGTGATCATGTGACCTCTAATTTGACTTTCACTGATGGTGACTATGGAGACTATTATAAAACCATTGTTGCAGAGGACCATGAATTCTTCTATCTAGAAAGTCCTCTATGTAAGTCATAATTCGGCCATATTATTAGAAATAATACTTTTTCCAGTTTATCTGACAGTTTTGATTGGGTGTTGAAAGAAAGGACCCTAATAAGGACCTTTTTGCTCACAAATTCGAAAATCGCAAAATATTATAAATCTTTCATTGATTGGCCAAAGATATCAATGAGGCATTATTTTCTCAGATATCAGTAACAATATAGTATAAATATGTATGACTTTTTTTTTTGTCTTGCAATAGGCTTTCAAATCTATGAAACAACGGCAGTAGAATACCGAAGGAACAAAGGGGTGACATTCACAAAAATCGAAGTCCAAAGACAGGGCAAAAACGAGAACACAGAAAACAATGACGTTAGACACAAAAACAATGACGCCAGACAGACACAAAGCACAGAACCAGAAACCACAACATTCAGAAAAATGCCTCTCTTGACTATAAGAAATAATCAACAGTCTTGTCCTTAAGACCTTATGATATAAGATGTCCTTTACTATAGGGTATTTTACAAAAACTGCAAAGTATGGTCATTTTTATACGACCACAAAAGTTTTTATACGCCCGTTTTATGACGGACGTATTATGGTATACCGATGTCCGATTGTCCGTCTGTCCGTCTGTCCGTCCATCTGTTTGTCTGTCCGTCCGTTTCATATGTCGCTCTCTAACTTGACAACCATTTGGCTGAATCACTTCAAACTTTGTAGAGGTATTTGGTATGATGGCCTCAGGATCTGTATACTTTTTAGTGAAATTTCGATTTTTCTTGCAAGAGTTATGGGACTTTATTCGTCAATTTTAAAGCAATTTTTTACATGTCGCGCTCTAACTTGACAACCCTTTGGCCAAATCACTTCAAACTTTGTAGAGGTATTTGGTATGATGGCCTCACGATCTGTATACTTTTTCGTGAAATTTCAATTTTTCTTACAAGAGTTATGGGACTTTATTCGTCAATTTAAGGCAATTTTTTACATGTCACGCTATAAATCAACAACCCTTTTGCCAATTCACTTCAAACTTTGTAGAGGTATTGGATATGATGGCTTCACGATCTGTATACTTTTTGTTGAAATTTGGATTTTTCTTGCAAGAGTAATATGGGAGATTTTTCGTCAATTTTAAGGCAATGTTTTGCATGTCGCCCTCTTACTTGACAATCCTTTGGCCAATTCACTTCAAACTTTGTGGATTTATTGGGTATGATGGCCTCACAATCTGTGTACTTTTTTGCGAAATTTTGATTTTTCTTGAAAGAGTTATAGGACTTTATTTGTCAAATTAAAGACATTTTTTTTTACATGTCGCAATTTTACATATAAGTACTTTGATCAGCTCACTTCAAACTTTGTAGATTGATTTGTTAAAGAGATATCAAGCTCAATTAGGCAGTTTAAGGTGCTTCTTAATTGAGAATCCCTTACCTAAATCAATTAAAGTTTTGAAGGGGTGACGACGGGCGTATCATGCTGTCGTCCTTGGGCACTTTTGTTTTTTGTCAATAATTTTAGTTTCAGTCGATCAATCTTTATTATGAAATTTTAACTCGATGTTCCTTGGCATAAAACGAAAGCCGGGACGGGTTTTTGTTATCGCATTCTGATACGATTACTTCAGTGTGCTCCAGAGGAAATCTGGAACCTGTAGTATGTTGACGTTTTTGCATGGCTTGTACCATTTGTTAGATAAAGTGAGACCCAAACAGGGAGATTCTCAAACAACGAATTTTTTCATTATTTGAAGTCCGAATTTTATGCACTTTTTTTTTGGCATGGCTTCTTATGAAAAATTAATATCACGTTCAACCATCAGTTTTGATAACACATTCCTTTCAGAGCTATGAGAGGCCAAAGGGGCTAAAATTGCAAATGCACAGATTACTTTTAATTTTATATTGGAATGTTGAGTGTCTCCCATTGTGACCTTGTGTCTGTGCGTCCGTTGATCTTTTAAGCTTTCTAGCATGTTTATTTCTCATTGGATTTCGATTATGTATACAGTAGCTTTTAATTTGAGAATACCTCGATTCAGTTTGAAGATGAGTTCTGCTCGAATTTTTGTAGAATTTATGCCCCTTTTTGGCCCTTTGAAAGTGACAAAATATCTTGTAAGTGCTCTGGAAAATTTGATTATCATTAGATTTGGAGAAACAAATTAAAGGATGCTTCAGCATAAGGATGCCTTAAACAATTTTGAAGATGATTTCTTTCTGGTCGAATATTTTGTAGGAGTTATCCTCATTTTGACTTTGAAAATCGACAAAATATACTTACAAGCGCTCTAGCTAATGTATTTCTCAAAGGATTTGGATACTATCGATGCAGTACCTATAGCTCAAGGATTTCACAAGCAAAATTTGAAGATAAGGCTTGCTCGAATATACTTCTAGGAGTTATTCTCTTCTCAACTTCGGAAAAATTCTAAAATCTTCCCTTCCTTAACTGCTTGGTAAATTGGAACCAAACTTGGCCACAATAGTATTTTGGTGGTCTCTTGCAAAAAAGGTTGGCTGTAGCTGCAAGCGGGGAAAAAGTTTAATATTGGACCTTTTGTGAACACGTTTGAAGATCTTCATCCCTGAAACTACAAATCCATTTGGAACCACATTTGGCTATAAAAGTCTTCAGGTGATCATTTCAACAAAGGTGTTTTTCAAGTCAGCGATCTATCGAAGATGGAAGTCATCGGTGAATATAGCTCAGCATTGAATCTTAGTAAAAAAACATTTAGAGATCTTCTCCTCTGAAACTGCGCGGACAATCGTACGAATTGTTAAATTGGGTTAAGCAACAACGGTAGTTGAATACCAAAGGAACAAGGGAATCAATGACAACGAAAATGGAAGTCAAACGGCAACAGAGAAAAACAAAGGCAAAACAAGAACGTGAGACAGTTACAAAGCACAAAAAATGACATAAAAAAACTAAGGCACTCATAATGTAAACTCCCATGAAAACCGGGAGTGAAATCAGGTGCTCCGGAAGGGTAAGCATGTCCTGCCCCACTGGCGACACCAATCACACTATCAGTGAGGTATATATTGTTTTGAAAGATCTGTTTGGTAGCGATTTGGTTAATGTCATTTTCTAACCCTTACAAAAAACAAATTCAAAGCCGGTACATGTTACTTCTCTAACCCTCAAACAGTACTTTGTTAGAATTTTGAAAAGCTTTTGTGAACTCTGTAGTACTCAAACAATCTTAAGGACAAATCGGTATCACAAACATCACTGAAGAAGAAAAAACTAAAATTTTGTAGTATGATACACAAAACCAAAAGAAAAACTAAATTACTGACAGTGCGAACTCACATGAAAACCGGGAGTGTATAACACAGCGGGGCTCAGATATGGGCGTAGGCTAATCCATGATTTAAAACACTATTACATGACAAATGTTCTATTGAAGAAAAACATATTAGACAATCATACAGTGAAACAATAAAGCATAAAGCTTAATAAGTCCAAGCGTTGTGTATGCGAACAAGCAATATTGTCTAAAGACCACCCAAGATAAAGTTAACGTCCATTATATAGTCTTGGGACTTCTTAATATAAAGTTCACATCATCAGGTAGCTTCAGGAAACATCGGGTTTTATCCATCTTGTAGAATGGTCGTCAGGTAAACACAATAATCCAAATCCAAATATGTTTTGAAGAATCATAGAATTACAAGGTAGGTGATATCATTGTACACTGGCTAGCTTGTGATTAAGAAAAGTTACAATAATTATGTGCATCTTATAACCTGGCATTGAAACAAGTAGATAATAAATGTCAAGTAATAGATGAACGTCAATGCTTTACGGCTCCTTTTCTGCACTTTGGTGGTACAAACGTTCACGCTAAGCTAACTCTGTTACAAGTGACAGCAGGTTCTCCGGATTGGTAAGCATGTCCTGCTACGCTATCGGTACCAAACAGTCCAAGGTTGAGTCACATCCGGTTATGTCAAATCCGTGAAGACGTGAAGTCTAGCTTGAAATGTCCGTTTTCATTTGAGACACAGACATGTGTTAATGATATCATGGTGACGGCCATAGAATTTTAAAGGGATGAAAGTAACAAAGGATGCACAAATCCCTGACTAAGCAGCTTTTAGGACAGTGTTTTACCACTGAATTAAAGGTCTGGTGTAAATATTCCTTGAATTTTCGACATTTAAGAGAAAGTACATCGTCTATATAGTGGAAGCTGAAATTAAAGGACTTGGCTAAATGTTTTTGTTTTTATTTCTGTGTTAGCCCTTGCAAAAACTTGGCCTCATACGAGAAAAGAAAGGGATCAGCTAAAAGTGGCAGTTAGTTCCCGATTCCCGATTGTCAGTTGAAAAACAGGGCCTCCAAATTCGACAAAAAAATCTATGAAAAATTCCAACATCTTGATTACGTCATTCTCCGTGTACTTCTTGTTGGACTCAGTGTGTTTCTTTACAAAATATATTTTGTCATTCCCTGCTACTAAATAAGTTTATCATCCTTCCCTGTGGTTATATCAGCTTGCAGAGTACTTCCGCAAAACCCTTATCTGGTTGACCCGGACATATCAGAAGTTGACTTTGATATATCAAGCGATTCTCCCAACGTTTCAAAGGTAATAACTTTTTTTCAAGTGTTCAAACGAAATCAAGCTGATAAAAAGTAAAAATCTATTAAGGATTTTCGCTGGTCAGGTTTGTGTATTTCTGTCAGATTTTCAGACTTCTCTGGTTTTATCCATTTAAAACCTTAATAACTTTTTGCCTGGTGACCCCCTAATTTTCTTCCTTAATTTCATTTTATACATCTTTTGGAGCAATCTGACAAAATTTTATTCAGTTGGTGTTATTTTGTCACATTCATTATTTGATAAACATTGCTTATGTTAAACCTATGAAAAATGCAGAGGAGTTCAGTTTCCCGCCATTTTTTGAAACACTCCTATCTCAAAAATTACATCGATAACCTATCATTTTTTTCAGCTTAAATTTCTTCTTTTTCAATTTTCTAACAAAAAATCACATTTAATTGAAATCCTTGTTATTTTAAAATTGACCAGCGAACATCATTAAATTGTCTTTCTCCGATTAGGTATTCAAAACAGAGTCATAATTACACAAAAAGATAAAGAAGACGCCATAAAAACTACAGAAACTAGGACACTGATATATCCTGCAGACGGCTTCCATGTTTTCACATTATAACGTCATTAAAGCACTAAGGAACGATAGGATAACGTAACACCAACGGTAGCTGCAACATTCAAAATCGACATGATTTCTAGTACTTCGGTTTAAATATTCATCCGGTTACAAAACGTTTGTTGATAAAATGATTAAAAAACTATAAAACATGTTTTATGCAGCTGAAAATTGTTGAAAAGGCAAGAATGACGTGTATGCCGAATTTCCCGCTTGACTTTAAGAGAATTTGAAACCTCAGTTTAAAAAAAAAACAAATCTAAAATTCAAAATAAAGGATGATAAACAAGTTATCGGGCTTTTGACAGCTGTAGTATTGTAAAATATCATCCAGCTCGCCAGAATAGGAAGCTTGGGGCTCGTTCGCTACGCTCACTCGCCCCTGTGCTTCATATTCTGGCTCACGGGATGATATTTTACTATACATAGCTGTCAAGAGCCCGATAACATATACGTATCTGCGTTCTCCGTTTTTAGTGCAGAAACATTGCTGTATCAAATCCGAAATTACTGTTTTCAATTTATTGTGTGTCGGGGGAGTATAGAGAGTAGAAAAATCAAGATCATAGTGACTTCAAGATAAAGAACAACAATCAAAGCTTTGTTCCATTTGCTTAATCTTACCATGTATTTATAGGGATTTTGTCCCATGTACATTTACTCCATATCCCTTCATTTGTTTGATTGCTGCGAAAATAGGTAAGACTGTTAGATGTTAGCTGTTCGAGGGGATCTTTAGACATTTTTAGAATCCACATCTGATCGACGTCGCTCTTGGAGTACACTTTTTCACAGTAACTTTTTTCAGGCCATCTTCGACTGTGGTTATTAAAAGTAGTAAAGAGCTTAGAAAGTGGCATGGATATTGCTTATGTATATATCCTTATTCTCACAAACCATATAAACATGGTACAGAGAAATATAAACTGTGTATAAATACAAGGCAAACGAATGGATAAGTGGAGTTTTAATTACCCTCTATTCATGTAAAATACTACCCTGGAGAGTTTTACCTAAGCTTAATTATCTCATGAATTTACATAAATTTTGTTACTTCTACAAACCGGTTATAATTTAATAATTGTTAAAACTTTAAAACATTTGGTCTTCAAAAATATTTATTCTTAATATACTGTTTTCTACCATCAATAAAATACGGACATTTAAGTAAATAGTGGAATTCATCCCCAAGATCATTATTACACAAATGACAAATTCGATTCTCCCTATTAACATTACCATTCCATCTTCCAGTTTCAATTGATTGATTGATTAAATATTGTTTAACGTCTACTCAGCAATATTTCAGCTATATCAAGACGAGAACAAGTTTGTTAATAAATAAACACTTTGGGGTATGGAAAGGGCCATGGGACGGGAAATTCTGACTGCCACTGGAAAAGTAGGGTGAAATCGTCATGGGCGGGGAATTTAGCCTTGTAGCCGATCACCTACGGACCACCCCCAAAAGAGCTTGCTACAAGGGTTCTTTAACGTGCAGGAAGCGTGGCGTTTCTTCCAACACGTGGACCTGAGTTTACATCCCATCCGAAAGATGGGTTGTGTATTCATCAATCCCGCACAACCACGGAATGGGTCCTATTTCTATATCCCGGGACCCTCGGGGTCAGCCTCCGTTTAGGAGGGGTCACACCCCGCAAGCCGGAGATACTAGGTCCTATTTCTATATCCCGGGGTTCCCTCGGGGTCCTCTGTTAGGAAGACTCATACTCCAAGCTCAGAGGATGCTGCGGGCCTATTCATAAGCCGGGACCGCGCACGGCGGCAGTTTCAATTGAGAGTTTCATATTTAATGTCCGAAAATGGCATAAATATCTAAGATTTTTGTCTTCTAAAATTACAAAATAGTTTTCAAATTCCATTTTTTTTTAAATAATCTATTATTTATTACCTTTGGAGAAGTTTGTACTAAATAATGCCAATTTTGTTCGAATAGATCTATCAAATATTTCACGAAAGGATATGGAGTAAATGAACATGAGACAATAACACATATGATAATTCAAACTGCAATAATTTAATGAGCTGTATGGCCATTTCGGAAATTAATTCCTCATCAGCAGCACTAGAATCCAAACAAAGGAAATCCATAATTTTGAAAAATGTTTAAAGTGCATAAAACCAAACGAAATCCGAATAATCAAAGGCTCTCCTATATTATTATAAAGCCATCTGTTATTGTTCAAAGTATGAATTTTCCACGCATTTTTGATGAACCATAGTTATCAAAAATTTCTTACATATTATTAATTCATTGGATGTTATAATTGTGTTTTACATAAGAAAATTTATATAATAAAACGGGTAGTTTTTCAGGTTTACAACTGACAAATAGTCCAATAATTGATTGTACAAAGTTTTATAGCCATATCTAGAGGCCATCTTCGAAGCTCACCATATACCATTAAGTCTGGAGTATATTTTTAAATCCAAAAATTAATTTACAAAATTTCAAGTGAACTCGTTCTATTTCTCGATTGTCACCAATTCCCCATATTTCACATCCGTACAATAAAAATGGTTTTACAACTTTATCAAAAAGATCAATTAAATATTTAACAGACATGTTATGTTTTCGATTCTTTCTAATTATGGCGTGCATAGCCGAGGTGGCCTTAACCATGATATGCAGTCTGTCACTTATGCAAGCTTAAGGTGACAATCAGCAGAGAAAATAGTTAAATATTGGATCCTATTAGAACATAAAGGTTTCTTAGCATAGTTTTGAAATGAGACCCTAACATGACTCTCTGTATCGGTCATGTGTCAAAAAGATCGATACGAACTCTTGGGAGCCTCTGGTTTTATTTTTGTGTGAAGCCATTTATTCAGGAGGTTGTCTTGCGAGAGGTTTGGAAGGAAATGAAAATCCGGCAGATTTTCATGCTCCCGCCGGGAAATCAAATTTTATGATTATGGTGTCATATTATGCCCTATGATACTCTTCTCTCGCTTTGGGAAAAACTATGCTCTAATTTCAACAAAATGTTTAGCACATAAGTACATTTAGCAAATGCGTACATTTTTGACAAGATGTCATTCCTTAACTGCATATTTTGTGCAGAATTGACTTTTAAAAAACGAATCAGCCCAAAAAACCACATCAGATAATGGCAAAAATAGAAATTAACAACAGTTACCGAATTAAAGACTCCGAGCTGAAATTGCCATTACTGTTACCTAGCAAAGAGTTCTTATTATGAAATCTTATCTTTGTAACATATCATGTTCTACAATTAAAATAAAACAATTTTATTTGTTAACGTTAATAAGATTATAAATACGAGTTTTATTCCTTTTATTTTTATTTTTTTTTTGGCTTTAAATACGACTTAACTAGGCAGTCTTATGATCAGAAATGAGGCCAGCTCGCACTTATACCTTATTAATTTTTGAAATATCTGTATTTTATATTCTTATAACAAAATTATTTTGCATTGATTCATAATTTTGCCTATGGGCAATTTCTTAGTAAAATAACAAATATAGATTTCTTTTTGTCAATAGCAGTCCTCTAAGAGCCACGATTCGATTTTTCAGAATGCTCGTTAAATATTTAGAATCGAAATAGATTATTGCAGTTGAGCTCTGTGCGAATTAGAACATGGTCAGACCATATATTTGTCTTCTTTTTTATACCTCGCTATCGCTCGGTATCATATATTAACAAATATAAGGGCTGTCTTTATTTTATACCTCATTATCGCTCGGTATAAAATATTGAGAAATACATGTATAATGTCTGACTATGTTCTAATTCGCATAGAGTCCGCTTGCAATAATATATTTCTTAATTATAAAGTTCTAATTCTTGACTGATTTTCATATGATTTATACTTGGTGCTCATTGACTTATTAAATTTCTATTAAATTTTATCATATAGGTAAAAAAAACATAATACACAGATGTGTATATCAAAATTCTGGTCAAAATGTTTCTGAAAATTATGTTTTTGTCAGGCCTACATAAATGATTTAAATATAAAAGTTTATCCGATCTGAAGCAATTTAAAATATATATGTGAGTCCAGTATGTGGTTTTTATTGCATGATTACTGCCACGAGGTGTGAATATCATGAAACCTTTACAAGCATTATGAATGATAGTTGCACAATATTAGGTGTCTTCAATTCCTTACCCCTTTCTAAAGCCTCTTCATATCATTAAAAAAATGCAATTAAATGTATAACATTTGATCTAATTTTTGCAATATAAAAAATAACAAAATGCCGATGTAACTGTGAATTTAATTTCTGCATATACGTATTTAGACAACTTTAGTGCAGATTAAATCAAAATAATTGGAAAAACTATACCGAAATATGTGTTAAAGCTGATAGAGAACAAATTACTTATAGTATCTAAATAGAAAAGCCAAAATCAACTAAGGACAGAGCTATGCAGGAGAGAGATACTTTTTAGTTTTTATCAACATTTTCAGAAATTTAGATAATGCACGTTTTTAAAGGCAATCGGGACGGCACAGAAGTACAGGCTATTTATTGAATTTATTGAAATTGAAATTATTAATTTTATATTGCAGGGTATGTGCGTTTTAGAAAACCTCCTTTTCATGAAGTAACCGCAACTGGCCGCAACCATTACTACAATTTTACAGTCTGGGCAGAAGATTCCTGTCATAACAGAGTTACCGGAACTGTTTCTGTAATAACATATAATACGGTATGTATAAAAGATATCGAATGCAATATTTTGGCATCAGTGAATTACAAAATCAGGATAATAGTAAACAGCTACAATGGCCGAAAATAACAATCACATTCCACAATTCACGGGCGAATTCGACCAGAAAAAACAATAATGAACACAAGCGACAAACATAAACAAAGATAGCAACTCGGAATAGCCGGAGTCTCGGTACCAGCACTAGGTAGGGTTAAATCGGTCCATGGGTATCCAAACCTCCCCTTCCTCTATCATAAATCTGCTTGGATTGCGTTTGAAAATTTGGATATTCAAAGACAAAGAGGATCCGGCATCTTGAAAAAATTACCAATTGATAAATGGATTTTAAAGCTACGAAAAGAGGTTTGCATGAGGGCGCAACCTATGAATTTTATGTCGCATTTACCAAAGAGTGGCGAATGTCATAAAGTTGAATTAATCAATTAATTTTTTGGGGTTATTTTAAGTCTGATTTCACAATAGTCCTTTGGTGGTCCCCCTTGAAAAAGGTGTTCGGCAAACTGGCATCTCATCGAAGATGGCAGGCATCTTGGGACTTT
The DNA here is from genome assembly GCA_002080025.1 of Modiolus philippinarum. Lineage (NCBI taxonomy): Eukaryota > Metazoa > Mollusca > Bivalvia > Mytilida > Modiolidae > Modiolus > Modiolus philippinarum. Next base: position 236,736 of record MJUU01021917.1, read on the forward strand.
GTTTAAAATTGGACCCTACGTAAAAATACTTTCAAAGATTTTCACCTCTGAAAGAAATCGGCAAATTGGAACTACACTTGGTAACAATAGTCGCTGGATGGACGCCTTTAAAACATGTGTTGGACAAGTCTGTATCACACCTACAAGGAAAATACTGTAACATTGGACTCTATGGGTAAGCATTCAAAGATCTTCGTCCCTGGGGCCACAAAGCAAATTGGAACTTTTTCACAATAGTATTTTGGTCGTTCTTTTCAAAACATGTATGTTCGCAGGCCCGAACCAACCTGCTGAACAAGTTTAAGCCAATCTTGGTCACAATATTTCTTGGATGATCCCCCTTAAAATTGTGTATGGCAAATCTGCATCTGTTTCAAGATTAAAAACAAAGAAAGCAGCCACAGCCTGCTAAGCTCACCTCGTTGCACAGCATTGTCACTGTTGCACATGTCAGTAAACAGGAATTGACTATAATCATTCTTTTTAACAGATTCAGTCATGTATAAAATGTAGTTTACAGACGGCATCCAAAACATTCATTGTTGTTGTAATCCCAAATTGCATCTTACATTCTAATATGATTGCCAAGGGACATGTAAGTAAGCGGGAATGGACTTTAACGGTTCTACCTAACCAATTCGCTCATGCAGAATGTAGGTCACAGACAGCATCCGAAGCATGCATTCTTGTTGTCATCCCTACATGCATCATACATACCAATATGGTTGATGTGGGCCATGTCAGTTAGCGGAAATGGACTTTAACCATTCTACCTAACCAAGTCGCTCATCGCGTAAAATGTAAGTCAGAGACCGCATCCGAAGCATGCATTGTTGTTGTCATCCCAAAATGCATCATGCATGCCAATATGGTTGATTTGGGCCATGCCAGTAATCGGGAATGGACTTTAACCATTCTACTACCCAAGTCGCTCGTGCGTAAAATGTAGGTCAAAGACAGCATCTGAAGCATGCATTGTTGTCATCCCAAAATGCATCATACATACCAATATGGTTGATGTGGGCCATGTCAGTAAGCAGGAATGGACTTTAACCATTCTACCTAACCAAGTCGCTCGTGCATAAAATGTAGGTCAGAGACAGCATACGAAGCATGCATTCCAGTTGTCATCCCAAAATGCATCAGGCATACCAATATGATTTATGTGGGGCATGTCAGTAAGCAAGAATGGACTTTAACCAAACTTCCTAACAGGACGCCGACGCTAGGGGTATCACAAAAGCCCCCCTCACTTCTAAGAAGATACAGCTGCCAATCAAAGTAAGTGAGAACCGAACCGTCAATCCAAATTGTAACTATTACTGACGAAAAGGTGAATTGATTAAAGAATTTGAAGGAAGACACAATTTTAAGCATGGCTTGGAATCTTTTCATCAGGTGAGTGATACCGTTCAGCTTCTAAGCCTTTAGTTTTGTTTAGCGTCAATTCTTTTTAAGTTTATTAGTAAGTTCATATACTCATAATTGTTCAATGAAATATAAAATTTTATTCATTTAAGGCACCAGTTTTTAATGATTTACCAGCGTCTGTGAACATGTCCGAACATCATACTTCTGATGAGGTTGTGTATGATGTAGCCAGCTATGATCGAGAAGGAGATCCCTATGCTATGGATATTACTAATACATGGCCAACAACAAGTATATTCTACTTAAATGGTATGTTTTATTCTACTTCAGATATTATACAATTATAGCCTATTGATGAGGTCAATGCAGAAATAGACTACAATTGTTTTATTATTTTCCATGTTTTCCAAGTGTTATTTTTTATAGCTTTTATAGACAAATGAATTGCCCCTCAAAGTTCAAAATTACGACATGAATCTAACAACCATGCATAAAATTCTCATTGAATAATAATTTCTAATTAGTGGGACTAGAAATGGACACATACTACCTTATACAACTTAAAAACGGCAGATCAATATTTCAAAATATAGTTTTTGCCAACAGTGTTCCTTATTTTTGTTTTGTTTGCTTTTGTTCAGTTGAGAGTTTTTTTCACTGAAATTACGTGGGATCAAATAAATATAAACTAGGCTAACAAATCATATGTAGGAAAACATTATTTTTTTAATCATTTAATTTAAATTTTGATTATCCATCTTTATAACAAGTCAGTTCGGCTTTTCCCATTGTATTTAAGATGATTGTTAAACTGGCTGATCTATTTTTAGCACGAACTCTTAAAAAATACATAATCATGTGATCACCTTTTAACAAATCACAGAAATCTAAAATACAAATGTATAACAAAAGCATTCATAGAATGAGGATTTGGTGTTTCAAGGCAACAATGATTGTACACCTACCAGTAGAATTGGATAATTTTCATTCCATAAATGTTGACATGTCTTCTTATGACAACCAACAAACTGTTAATTACCCCGGGAAAAGAAATTGCAATTCTTCTCTTGGGCTGAACTTTTTTTGTCTTAATGCCGAGTGTTTTAATTTTTGGCATGTATAAACATAAGGTTGTGGAGAATTGTCGGTTAGGAAAAAACTAGGTAACCGTTACCATGACTTTTATAGCCAAGGTCATTTTTAATTGGACTTAATGTTATGATATGCAAATAGTTGTATTCTTTTATTTTTTTTTTGTCACCAGCACCCTTCAGACATAAATACCATTATTCATTCGGATGAGATGAATCTGATGCTACATACTGGTACCACAAGGGGTGGTTCCAAACCCCCACAAGTTTAAGAGTTACCACCCACAAAGTCCATGAAAATTAGAACCTCCCAACTCCGAATAATAGTACTTCTCAGTAATTAGTCAAGGTTTTCTCTGCAGTGGTATATGATACAAACATGAAATTTTCCTCAACTGGCAGTATTGTAACACAAGTGTACCAGAACTGTGACACAAGTGTGCAAGAACTGTGCCAGAACTATACCGCAAGTGTGCCAGAACTATACCGCAAGTGTGCCGGAACTGCACCGCAAATGTGCCAGAACTGTGCCACAAGTGTGCCGGAAACTAATTTGCATGCAAAAAACGTACCTCCGGCAAACTTGCTGCAAACTGTCCGCATCTGTGTTCCAGAAGCCTTATATTTTTGTAAGAGAAGAACTAATCACTTGTTATTGAATTTAACAATATACCAGCTTTTCTTTTCCAACTTCCAGCTTCATTGAAAGCTCCTTTAAATAATCAGTGCAGTCTGTAAAACCTGACCGGTTCTACTCAATCTGCCTTCTGTGATCTCATACATGTTTGCAAATATTTGAGTTCTTTTCTTGTTCGTCCAGACCTCCTTAGTGGCTGCTGCTCATTATCATCATCGTCACCAAGATCCCCAACTACGACAAGGGTGTCATTTATATCAGCAGTTGCATCTGCATGGGTAGCATCTTCTGCCACTCTATCAGAAGGAACATAGTTTAATATTGACCCTTTGGAAATATCATAATTGATCATTCCATCTAAAACCTCTTACGGAAATTCAACCTTTCTTTACATAATTTTTATATAAATGGCCCTTTACAATAATTTCTTATTCTGTTTGGATCCTATTAAAACATGGTAGCCAGCGCTGGTGTACTTAATCATTTTTTTATGCAAAGTAGTGATCTAGGGTATCTTATTTATCCAGATAATTCCTCCTACAATTATTTAAGGTGGATTTTAGTTTTTTTGTTAATTTTATGAGAAAACAATGATTAGTTTTGCATGATGATTTTTATGCCCCGCCTACGATAGTAGTGGGGCATATAGTGTTCGGGTCTGTCCGTCCGTCCGTTCGTCCGTCCGTCCCAAGTCAGGTTTAAGTTTTTTCTGTAAAGGAAGAATGCTATTATCATGAAACTCTGTATAAATACATATTAGGATATAATCAAACAAAAATCATAAAAATTTATCCCGGCTACCAACTTCATGCTTCACTGATCATAGAAAAAGAGGGGTAGTATGAGGTTTACCGTAAGGTTGAAGTTTTTTTTTTCTGTGAAGGGTGTATGCTATTATCATGAAACTTTGTATAAATACACATTAGGGTATAATTAAACAAAAATCATAACTAAAAAGTAACCCGGCTACAAACTTCATGCTTCACTGATCATGGAAAAAAGGGGTAGTTAGGTTTATCCTTAGGTTGAAGTTTTTTTTTTCTGTGAAAGATGTATGCTATTATTATGAAACTTTATATAAATACACATTAGGGTATAATTAAACAAAAATCATAATTAAAATTTATCCTCGGTACCAACTTCATGCTTCACTGATTTTGGATAAAAGAGGGGTATTATGAGGTTTTCCCTTAGGTTGAAGTTTTTTTTCTGTGAAGCATTTATGCTATTATCATGAAACTATATTTAAATACACATTAGGTATGATTAAACAAAAATCATAATTAAAATGTGCCCTTACCACCAACTTCATGCTCCACAGCCTATGGAAAAAGAGGGGTAGTATGAGGTCTACCCTTAGGTTGAAGTTTTTTAGCTATTACCATCACTTGGCGTTCATCGTCCCTCGTCCGTCTGTCCGTCCGTTAAACTTTTCACATTATTCATCTCCACTGCGACATGGTTTACCCTATGGGAAAATCACATTTTCATCTACTCCTCTGAAACCACTGAAGCAAATTCAACCAAACTTTACAGGAATGATATTTGGAAGGTCCTTAACAAAGATTGCTCATTTCGTTCCGATCCGATAAAAAACATGGTCGCCAGCACGGAACATGGTTTAACATAGGACTCTATGGGAAAATCAAATTTTCATCTACTCCTCTGAAATTACAAAAGCAAATTCAGTCAAACTTTACAGGAATGATGTATGGAAGGTCCTTTACAAAGATTGCTCATTTCCTTTTAATCCGATAAAAAATATGGCCGCCAGCGCGGAACTTGGTTTAACATTGAACCCTATGGGAAAAATCATATTTTCATCTTCTGCTCTGAAACTACTGAAGCCAATTGAACCAAACTTTACAGGAGTGATGTACTTAAGGTCCTTAACAAAGATGGCTCATTTCGTTCCGATCCAACGAAAAAACATGGCCGCCAGCATGGAACATGGTTTAACATAGGACCTTATGGGAAAATCACATTTTCATCTACTCCTCAGAGACCACAGAAGTAAATTCAACCAAACTTTACAGGAATAATAAATGGGAGGTCCTTTACAACGATTGCTCATTTCGTTCTGATCCAATAAAAAAGATGGCCGCAAGTGTGGAACTTAGGTTTAACATTGGACCCTATGGGAAAAATCACATTTTCATCTTTTCCTTTGAAACTGCAGAAGCTAATTCATCCAAACTTTACAGGAAGGATGAAAAGAAGGTCCTCAACATAGATTGCTCATTTCGTTACAATCCGTTAGAAAACATGGTTCCAGCACAGAACATAGTTTTGCATTGGACCCTATGGGAAAATCACATTTTCATCTACTCTTCTGAAACCACTGAAGCAAATTCAACCTAACTTTGCAGGAATAATGACTGAAGGTACTTTACAAAAATTGCACATTTCATTTCAATCCGACAAAAACATTGCCTCAAGTGCTTAACATAGTTTAACATTGGAGCCCAGTATGAGAAAACCATCCTTTTCATCATCTTAAGCTCTCTCTAAACAATTAAAGCAAATTATACTAAATGTATAGAAGGTCCTTTGCAAAAATTTCTTATAAAAATAGAATCAGACAAAATTGAGAACATACCTAAACACCCTACCCCATTGGTAGAAAACATGATCATTGATGGTCATGCATGGCATAGAAGCGTTTTGTCAGGTTTGCGATGCAGGCTCAGTCTCTGAGCCTCTAGTTTCTTTGAAGGATGTATGTTATTTTTATGAAACTTTACATCAATACACATCAAGGTATAATTAAACAAATATCATAATAGAAATTGATCCATGCTACCAATTTCATGCTCCACTGACCATGGAAAAAGGGGGATAGTATGATATTTAACCTCAAGTTTAAGTTTCTTTTCTGTGACGGATGTATGCTATTATAAAACTTCATATAAATACACATTAGGATATACCGGTAAATAAAAACAAAACCAAAAAAATTTTACCAATGCCACCAACTTTATGGCTCACTGATAATGAAATATAGCATTGCTCAAAATAAGTGTGAGGCGGGGCATTGTGTCCATTAGACACATATTCTTGTTAATATATCAAAGATGTACACGCTATTTTTTTTTTGGGTGATTAAGGAGAAAAGTACATGATGTTGAACCTTTTCATTTTTCAGATATATAGTTTCCATAACGCGAACGAGTTGATTATAAAATTTCTCACGTCGAAATAAATAAATTTTGCAAATGTTTGAAATCGAGGCTTGCCCAGCTCTTAAACATTTCAAATTTTATTTAACGAGATGCAAAGGCCAGCGGTAGGGTTAAACCGGTTTATTGGTACCCAAACCTCCCCTTTATCTGTCCTGTCGCCCTATAGTATAGTAAACATACGAATAAAACCCAATGCAGGTAGACTACTAACTGCTTTACCACAATCTTGAAAGGAGAGAATATGACAATACATAATTTTGAAAGATAGGTCGAGAAGTGCTCGCCGCTATTCTGCCGGCTATCTTAAAGGAGCCTAGTCTGCTAGTAATAAACACTATCACACTAAAGAAAAATCAAACTCAAAACTTCCCGCAGGATTTGGTCATGAATCATCATATATTTCAGTAGACATCGGCAGTATCAATGAGAGGCCATGCAGTATGTATGACAAATTTTCAGGTGACTAGATCTCAAAGCTAATTTAACGGATGCAAGCAGAGTATCTTGTCAATATCCCCTATTACGCAAAGAATGTATGTTATGTCCCAGCTTTTCTGGATTTTTAATTAGTTTCTTGCATTTTTTAACAGCATTACCGTAAAATGAGGATTAGAAATGCCCTTAGTAATAAGCTGTTTGCGAGTAACACATATTTAGATATTAAATATTCATATTTGTTATAAAACTTCTTAAAGGTATTCAACAACTTATTAAATCTGTAACCCTGTTGTAAAAGTTTGGCTGTGATAGTAAGGTTGCGTTCATTAAAGTCGTCAAGAGTAGAACAAACACGTGCGAATCATACTAGTTTAGAAATGTACATCCCGTGGAACGTTGTCGTCAAGAAAGGGGAAATTAGTTCTAGTGAAATCAAAATCATCCCTTTTATCATATATTTTAGTTATTACTTTACCAGCGTCAATAAAGATAGTCAGATCTAGAAAAGGGCAGTATTTTTCCTACAGAGGAGGACAAATGTGTCCACACCGTTCAAGAAATGTGAAAACTGGATAGAAAGTAGATTTTATCTTTCAGGATGACTATGATTTTCATGCTGCTAGGATTTTGATTTTGTATAACTTATAAGAAACTACACATATTAAACTGTGTCAATTTAGTTCACCTCACTTGCCCATTATTGTCAGTATGAGCTTTTGCCATCGCATGGCATTCGTCGTCGTCTGTTGGTTTTTACTAATTTCTTTGTCTTCTATAGAATCCCTGAAGCAAATTCTACAAAACTGTACAGGAAATATGTTTGGGAGGTCACAATAAAAAGCAATGCTCAATTCGTTCAATCAGGTGAAATCATTGTCGTCAGTGCAGAAAATAATTTAACACTGGACCTTATGAGAAAATCATATTTGGATCATCTCCTCGGAAACAACTGAAACAAATTCAAACAACCTTTACAGGAATAATGTTTTGGAGGTTCTTTACAAAATACCAAAATACCCAAGTTAGGCCCTATCAAGTTAATTTGTAGTTTCTCTTCCATCTGTAACAAAAGATCTGGGGCAGGTGGGAGTGTTTTATTATTTTATTATTGATTTTCATTAAAATTGATAGGAATTTAGAGAAAAATTCTGAATGATTGAAAATAAAAACAAAATTGAGCTTAGAAAAAATGGGGCAGGTGGGAATGAGAATCTATGAATTAATTTGATATGGCCTTACATCAGAAACAGTAAATCTCGTTATGCTGTAGACGTGTTTCAAAGATTATCTCTCATCAGTAGCATTAGAATCAAATTATAAGAAAAGCCTTACAAAAAATGCTCTTTTCATGGATTTCAGAATTGATATTCACAATTACATTATTGATAAAGGTTCATACAGTTATTGTTTTATTTATAACTGTTTCGTGCTTGTGGTCAGAGGGAAGGATGTTTGTTAAAAATAATTCATATTTCTTGGCGTCCACAATCAGTATCTTTCGTTCTTAATAAAAGAGTTGGTGTTTTGATGTGGCCTTTTTATTCGTCCTTGGTCTGTAGTAATGACCATATATAGGAAGCACAGGTTATATCAACACCAATTATTAACACTTTATTATTGTTCTTTTTGACTTGACTTGAAATTGTTTATCAGAATGATTAATTGTTTTTCAGAATCTAGATTGATGCTGGTAGAGGGTACTGTATTGGATAAATCTATACTAACTTATATTGTGGAAATACGAATAAGGGATCAAAATGTAGGAAGGAGAGCAAATTTGACGATCCAACTTATAATATACCCTGTTCTACAACCAAGTAAGTTATAATGGTAGATTTGTGGACGATTGAACTATTAGGATGATCTCTCATCAGGTTTCTGAAACTGTCTCGTATTTTCGGAATTCTCTTATTTTATCCATCATGATGCATTAAAATATTTTGTACACTGACCCACACTTTTCTTTTCAAAATACGATAGCATACATCTTCAATAGACTTCTGACAAAATTTGATGAAAATCTTGATAATCCTTCATTGCATTTAAATGGTTGATTGCCTTGATGCAAAATGAATGAACAGTTTAGAGAAGTTCAGTTCCAGCCAAAATTTCAGGCGTTTAAATGTAAAAAAATGTCCACACTGACCTATAAATACTTTTTGCTTAAAATAATGTGTGATCCATATTCCTATCAATAGACAATATATAATTAGTGTCTTTAAATATCAACTGTATTTGTACAAGGTTTAGATATACATGTAGATTGATATTCGAGCCTGTTGCGAGCATTTCAATCTGTTTCGGGCCGAGTACAAATACGTTTGATATCTAAAGACATTTATTGTTTTTATCCTGTCATGCATAAAACAACTTCATTGAATGGAAAATGTCATCTAAAAAAGAATTTTTTGTGATTTTTGTATGTCAAAGAATACCAGAAGTGGGCATGGCTTAAATCGAGATCCTGTATAGTACACAACATACAGCTATGCAGGATATAGCAAGGCGATATACGTAGGGCTTTATCTGTATGGTAAAAGCTACCACTGCACAAAAAATAAAACTATTTATCTTAAGTCCTTGACCATCCTTAAAGAAGTAGCATCGTTTATTATTTTCCGGGTATAGGGTCTGTAAGTCTCGTCATGTGACACCGAGATTTCACGATAAAATTGAAATTCGAAAATGTCTGCCGCCAAAACATGACGTTTTTGGATTATGACGTTCAATGTTTTGTTTGGTACGTCATTTAGTGTCGTGAAAAAATGCAACTTCCGGATACGAAAATTGTACCCGGAAGTTTCAAAATTGCACGAGACTTACAGACCCTACACTGATTTGAAGATAAAGAAGTTGTCGAAATAGGCATCTTGAGAAACTGAATTACCGTAACTTTGGTTTTTTGTTATCTAAATGGGGTGGCAAAGGTTCATTTCGTTCATCGTAATTACCGTTTTTATGTCATGTGTTGCTATACTGGATTGTCCTTATTTTTGAAGTGTCGTAAAAACTGCAAAAATACATCGTGCATTTCAATTCTTATCTCACCTGGCTATAGCAAGGGTGGGCTTCTGTCATCACTTGGAGTCCGTCGTCCGGCATAAACTTTTCATTCAAAGATCTCCTCTGAAAGCACCGGTCCAATTGGAATCAAACTTGGTCACAATAGTCTTTGGGTGGTCGCAACGTAGAACATGGGTTAAACAAATGACCCTTTGGGAAATGCATGCATTCAAAGACTTTCTCCTATGAAAAAACTGAGGCAATTGGGAAGCATACTTCGTCACAATTGTACATGCGAGGTCCTCTTCAAGGTTGGTGATTATCATGTTTGTTACCCTGTCAAGATGGCCACCAGTACATATCATAGTTTAACATAAGGACCAAATGAAATGCATTTAAAGATCTTTTCCTCTGAAACCACTAACCAATTGAAACCAAACTTGGTCACAATAGTCTTTTGATGGTCCCCTTTAAAGTTTGTGAATTTAACGTTCGTACCTAATCCAAGCTAGCCAACAGCGGGGAACTTAGTTTAACATAGTGACCCAAAGGGGAATGTATTCAAAGAGCTTCTCCTCTGAAACTACTGAGCCAATTGCTACCAATCTTTGTCTCAATAGTTTCTTGGTTGTCCCCTTCAAACGTTTTGTGTTCTTACCTCATCTTAGATTGCCACCAGCATAATTTAACATAGGACCTTATATCACATTAAAATATAATATCATAATCCATCACTTGATAATCTGGTATTTGGATAATAAAATATATGACAGAAATTATCATAATATTGACTAAATACTGACCTTCAAAATGTTCACTACCCCCAAAGATTATTATTTATGGGGGGGGGGGGGGTATATTGATAGTCTTATTAAAAGAGTGAACCAATTCTTAGTTTAACTCTTTTTAATGCTTGAACCCTTTTATAAGTGCTTTGAAATTTGTCTCACACTTCTAACAATAATATTTTACTTTACTTAGGGACCGACCATTTAACCTGAAGGGGGGTTATGGGTTTTTTTCGAAATAAATTATTTATTTTTTACACGTGTATCAACAAAATATTTTTTTTCAAAATTAACATTATTTTTGAGGCAGAAAGCCTCCTTCAGAATTTTTTTTTCAACATTTTGGCAGCCAAAATATTTTTTTTCACATTAAATCAGATCCAAAATATTTTTTTGAAAAACCATAACCCCGCCCCCTTCAGGTTAAATGGTCGGTCCCTTACTGATGGAAAATATTTCATTGTTATTTTTTTTTTACTTCGTGTACCTTTACACGGAACTGAATAATCGATGTTAAATTTAAAATGGCATAGGTTTAGATATATTCCGATAATGTTTATTATGGGGATTGGTAAAACTATTCGTCTTTTTGTAATATTTAACCCTTATTATGATGTTGTCAACTAAATCCCCTGGTTAAGTGTGGTAACAACATCACTGTTGATAGTATCGTTGCACCATCAAGGAGATTTGTAACAAAGTGAAAGTGCAAAAATTGTTATTTGTTAAAAAAATATAGGATCTTATGGGACATTTATTCAAAGATCTTCCATGAAACTACTGAGCCAGTTGAAATCAAACTTTGTCACTATAGCCTTCATACTTTTTTTTTTATTTATATGTTTGTACTTCATTCAAGATGTTAGCTAGGGGGAACATATTTCGACATAGGGACCCTATTCGAAATGCATTTAAAGATCTCTGAAACTATTGAGCCAATCTGAACCAACAACCACTTTTAAATAGCAATCATCCTTTGGTGATCCCTTCAAAGCTTTTGATTTTATGCACGTACCCTATCTAAGATTGCTGTCAGGAGGAAATATTGGTTGAAATAAGGACCCTATTTGAAATGCATTTAAAGATCACATCTGATACTGCATGAACAATTTCGAATTATAAAAGGATATTCCATGTTTGACTCCTTTCAAAGTTTTTGAATTTTATGTTAGTATCTCATCTTAGGTAGCTACCTCCTGGAAACATAGTTTAACATAAGATATAGTGAAGCATAGGACTCAGGTGAGCGAACAGGCTCTTGAGAGCATGTTAATTTTTTCTTTCCGTGTGTAATAATATTTTGTTTCTCGTAGGTTCCTGCTTGGTGAAAATGTCAGAGTTTTTACCCAACAAATATCGATATTGATTCAATTTTGAGGACTTCTTTTTCAACAGACTATCGGAATTCCTAAGGACACAAAATGTGCATCCTATTAGCTGATCTTGTTCTCTTTTCTATCACCTCTGAAATCATCGGAGGGTCATTTCAACATAAAAAATTGAAATCCTTTAATTTCAGTTTCCATTAAAGAGATGATATTTTGTCAGTAAACAACCATCACTTTGTTTTTTATGCCCCCAGATCAAGGATCGGGGCATACTGTTTTTGTCCTGTTTTTGTGTGTGTGTGGTTGTGTGGTTTTTTGTCTGTCTGTGCGTCTGAAACTTTAACCTTTACAATTTTTGAACAATGTAAAACAGACTTTTCATACTTGGCGGTCTATAGTCAAGAGGAACATTACTGTGACAAAAAAAAATAGATCAGGTCAAAGGTCAAGGTCACAGAGGTAAAAAAAGGGTAAAAGTAGGTCTTTTCACATATTTGCCTTAGAATCTGTACTATTCGTCGTATTGAGATGGGGTTTGATTTATTTTTACAGCTAATAAGACTGTGCACATGTAACACATGAACAGATTGAGGTCGCGCTTGCTGTACTTGAGAAACAAGAGGCCCTACCAGGGACAAATGAGAAATATTTTTTAAATTGTTTTGTCAGATCTTGATGCAGTGTTTTCTGTAGGTTTCATATTGCATGTTTAAACAGATACATATATCAAATTTAAACCATTTTAAATAAACAAGAGGCCCAAAGGGGCTTCGCCCATTTCAGAATAAAGAGACGTAATTTGGTTTTGGATAAGGTAATAGATAACACTTGAACTATGTAAGGTAAACTTTTAATACTTGATAAGTGTACAGGTCTAGTCAAAAAGGAACATAGATATGCAAAAAATTATGTCAGATCAAAGGTCAAGGTCACAGATCAAAGAGGGGCTAAATTCGGTATTTTCCCATATTTAACTGTAGAATCTGGGGGCCTATGTTGTGTTTAACAAACACATCTTGTTCTTCATTTTATCTATCCAAAAGAACTCAAAATTAAAGATACAACAAACGCTTCTTCATCTGACCTCCACTTGGAAATTAACAACAGCGATGGACTACAAGCTAGATTGTATGACAAATCCAATGAGTTCACTTTCCCAAAAGTCAATATTTCTTTTCTTTGTCAATTGCAAATGAAGATATCAGATTCTGACTGTGTGATGTTAGTTTATTGTGCCTATCTCTCAACATACTTTGGCAACCATCAGTAAACTTAGTATAAGAACTGACCGTATGTAAAATGCATACGGAGATCTTCTTGACAACCGCTAAAAGGATGAAACCAAACTTAACATGATTGATACTTAATAGATACTGACAAAGTCTTGTTTCTTTTGTGCTAATTGCCATGCAAATTTGCTGCTAGAGGGGACTTAGTTTGACATTTGAAGAAATGAGATAATTATGCAACAAATCTTTCCAGAGAACCTTCAACAAACATTACATGAATGCTATTTATATGAATTGCTCGGTGCTGACCAACTGTTGATTCATTTGTGCTGATCCTTCTCCCTAAATGGCAATCGGAGATAACTTAGAAATTCTCAGTTGATTTAAACCAAACATGTCATAAATAAAACTTATGAGATGCTGACTAATTGTTATAGCTTTGATGTTGGCCCCGAATCCAAAAATAGCCACCACCAACAGAATCTTAATTAAAACTTTGACGCTAATCCATAATCCAAAACTGCTATCAAACATTGAAACCTTTGAGAAAACGCACATAAAGATCGTCATGGATTTAACAAAACGTGGCATGAATTTTACTTAGGAAGTTTTGTTGCTTTGGTGCAGATCCTTTATCAAAAATGCGAGTAAGCCTGGAATATTGTTCATTGTCGGACAATTTTGAAGCTCAAACAACTAGGCTTCCCACAACAAAACTTGCTGACAATAGATTTTAGTTGATCCCCTTCAAAACATGTGTTTTACAGGTTTGCTCCTTATCCAAGATTACAACTATTTTGGAACTTAGTTTAACATAAGCACATTTTAAGATCTTCTCTGAAACTATTTGGCGAGTTTGAAATAATTTAAGACAGGATATTTCATTTCAGTTTGTTTCCTTCATATCTGATCCTAACTCAAGATCACAGCCAGTGAGAAAAATGATTCACATTGGACCTTATAATATTAAGGTTTTATAACATATTTTTTGTAAACGATACCTTTTAACATAGAAAAATATGAAAGGTTATGGAGTGAATGTACATGTGACAAAAACTCAGACGATACATAGAAATCTCCAGTTTATCAAGGGCAGGGCATTATTCCTGTTTACATCCTGATGAGGATCTTCAACAAGTGGTAAACAATATTCACCCCCTCAAGCGAGATCAAGAAGGCCCTAGAAGGCACTTCAGTGGTATTTTTGACAAAAATGTTGAGCAACATCGATAGCAGCTAAAATATGTCATTGAAGCAACACATGTCGGGAGCGGTCAATAAGAAAAAAGACAAACCCCGGCAATGTCTGTCTACAAATATTTGTCATTTAGTAGCCCGACAATAGACAAAAAAAACGGACAAAAACAACATCAATAGACAACACGTGGCACATCGAAATAGATGTAGGCAACCCTTGTAGTGTAACTTAGTTTAAAAGGGCAAAAATAGTTGTGCGTACAGGTACAGATTATAACATTTTAGTAAAAACAATAAAAATATTGAACAAATTGAAAAGTAAATGAATTAGTAAACGTATGAGATTTTAGTATGGATTTATTAGTTGATCCCATTATATAAGTCTATTATATCTGCAAAAAATTGACAAAACAGAATGAGAGGGGTTATCATGTTATGCACCATTAGTATTTTATTGAAAAACTGTAACTGATGAAGGAATGCATTGAAACAAGCCTTTTTTAATCCTGAGTTGTCAGACAACTAGTTTTTAATAATCATCACTCCGGAACCTGAATCATTTCTCACTTAAATATCATAGTCTTTAGGGCTGATTGGATACATCATAAAGGAAATAAATTCTCAAATATGGGGTAGTCATTTCATAATACAGGAAACCTGGCCATGAAGCCTTGTAGACAAATTGAGTACAAACCCCATTTTTCATGCAGTCTGTAGACCCTTTATAAATTATTCGAAAAAGGACAAACGTCTTGAGTAGAAGATTAAATCTCAAGCCTTTATTCATTCAAAACTTGTTGCTCTGGTTGTCTTGCATTAATATTTCTTTTAATCTGTTTTTACCGTCACAGGAAGTGGCAAAGTCTTATGTGAAAACTATGTATCTGTATGCACGTAAGGGTTTCAATTGATATAATCTAAGCCATATAACATTTACTGTCTTTTGTTGCACAAAAATCAGGTCTATTAAGGTGTTTCTGAACTTGAGCCATTTTAAACTCAAAACTTTTGCTACTTTTCTCTATTGGGTTTGTAACAAATAACTACTGAACAAATTGCATACAGTTTTCAAAATCGGTAGGTTAATTCACTCACTCACACTCAACGGTTGACCACAACACTCAAATAAATTAGAATTTGGTATATAAGTCCAATTGGTATTGAGTTATTCCCTTCAAAGTAAGTGAGAACCACACTATCAGTCAAAAATAGAGTAACGCAAAAGAAATTGGCAACCTCGGAAACAATAAGAAATATAGTTTCAACAACGAGAACTAAGTTGATGATGAAATTTCTCACATCGAGTTAAATAAATATTGCAAATGTTTGAAAACGAGGCTTGCCGAGTTTTTAAACATTACGAAATCTATTAAACAAGATGTGAAAAATTTCATAATTAACATGTTTAAGTTGTAGAAAACGTTTCTCTAATGACATTATGTAAAACACCGAGGATTATGTTCCGAATAAATTTGGCGGGAAATTTCACGCGAGTTGTTCTCTCATGAAATATTTTTATCACATCGGCCAGGCGTTAGTTAAATTTGCTAGAAATTAGAGAAACAAAGACATCGCATATGTACTTCATAGAAAACACAAATGGAGACATATGTAAAGATGAACAACACAAACAAATAAAACCATTGATGAGATAAGATGCAAAGGTAGAGTAAGCATCATCTTCTTCTTATAAGACATCCACCTTGTTCAACATGTCATTTCTGGTAGTGAAATCAAATCCAGGAGAGAAAAACAACTTAAACAGTTAAACGGAAAGAGTTTGGTCGTCTGGATAACAGATATATCCAATAGCAGTCTAAAGGTTCTTGATATCAACCGTAAAATTTCTGCAGAGATGACTTTAAGTTAAGAGTTGAAGATACCTATTTATTAACCGAACTCTATCAAGGAAGTCACTGTTAAAGCCACGGGTCTTTGAAAAGTGAATGTGTTTGGAGATTAAAACTCCATATGTTGGTATTGTAGGAATATTACTACAAATAAAGGGAGGTTGACTTTTGAAAAAGTGAAGTCATTGCGTTTGTCATACAGCCTAGTTTGTGGTCTGCCGCTGTTGTCAATTTCCAGATGAAAGTCAAAGAAGGAGACCGTATTGGAATTGATCTTAGTATCCTTAATTTGAATCTGATTTGATAGATTAATTGAAGAAAATTGACAAACCGAAGGTTGTTTACTGAACAAAAAAAAAACATCTATCTTTATTTTGAAGAACCCCTTCGATGAATTCAACATCATAAGTATAGAAAGCTTAAAGAGGTGCACAGTTTGTGTTCATTGAAATTCGATTATCTGCTGATATCTAAAACAAATATATTATAGATCAGAACCATTTTAACTTTGAAACTTTGGATATTTCCATATTTGTTACCATCAACTCCTCATACCCCCTTCAAACTTGGTAATATTTTGGGTTTAGAGGTCTTAATAGGTCTAAATTGGTCTTGAGTTATGCTCCTTGGAATCTTGATATTTTATTTTCAAATTTAGGGTTTATTAATTCCAACTTGAAATGACTAAACAAAATACCATTACTTTATGTTTGCAAAAATTAATATATCTCAGATAAATGTTGTTTAAAGTATTCAGTTAATCAATATGAAATTTATAAAACGTTTCTAAAACAAAGAAGAAGAATGGTGTCATGGTTGTTCAAAACCGTTTTCACTCTACTTAACTGTTTACACATGTGAAACTAGGTCGATGTAAGAGTTAAACCGTTTTCGATCCTTGGGTGATAGGTGGATTTGTTTAAAGCGAATTAGATTTTTGAACCGCTTTAAAGTTGATAGTGTAAACAGATAAAATCAATCGAAACCGTTTTCGAAGCGTTTTAATACCCCAGTCTAAACAGGCTAATAGTTATGATTACCCTGCCTTATAAGACGTATGAGATTTATGTATCCACTCTGAATGGGGGCATATTGATTTTGTCTTTGCGGTCTGTCTTCCGTCAGTCTGACCTTATGTCCGTCACCAAGTTTGTGGGCGCCCATTCTCTCCATCGGATTTCGACTAAACTTTACAGGATAGTTGATCATGACAGTGATGCGAAGTTGTATATTTTGTCTTGCCGGATTGATGCCCCCTTTTTGACATAGAATATTGCTTAATTAACTTTGTTGGTGCTAACTCTCCCGTATCTTTCAACCAAACTTCACTTGATTGTTGGCCTTCATGCCTTGTTTTGCTTAATGGTTTTGCTTAATGTCTGGTCGGATTGACCGGCCTATACTTGTAGGAGTCATGCGCTTTTTGTCATAAAATTTGATAAATTAAGTTTATAGATATGCATTCACCGCTGCCATATTGACGAAACAATTTTGTAATAGTAACTGCACACTAGCTATTTATCAGCTTAACTTTTAAAAATTGACCTCTCTACCTGTTTGATGGATTGTTTTTATATGTTTACTTTTAATTTAAATGACTGTGCAATATTTTTCTTAAATTTTTGCTAATCCACTCTTTTTCAATTGTGACTTATTTTTACAAAAATATTTGCTTGTTCTGTTACCATATTTTTTTATTTTTATCAGTATGATTTCTTTTATTATCGTATTTATTAATCTATTACATTCCATTTTAAAATTTTTGTACTTAATTTTAAAGTTACACTTTTTGATAATTTTTATAGGAGATTTTTATCTGAGACACAGTCTATTTTTCTGATTTTTTTTTCTCTGAATCCTGTACATATAGTATTTTTATTTGATTAGATCTTTATAGTTTTTATATTGTATTATAATTTATGCTTAATGTTATTTTAATTATGTGCAGCGCTTAGAGTGATAATTTTATCAGATAAGCGATATATAAAAACCGTGTAATAAATAAATAAATAAATAGTCGGATTTATGGTTATATATATTAATAGTATGTATGCATACTATCTAAATACTGCTTAAATGCTTCTATCAATATGTTGGTATATATAATGCTTCTTTCAAGATATGAGTATTTATAAAGCTTCTATCGATATGTGGGTAAATTGACTTTTTTTATATCAGATTGCAG
Organism: Modiolus philippinarum; assembly: GCA_002080025.1. Lineage (NCBI taxonomy): Eukaryota > Metazoa > Mollusca > Bivalvia > Mytilida > Modiolidae > Modiolus > Modiolus philippinarum. Next base: position 255,035 of record MJUU01021917.1, read on the forward strand.
TAATACAGGGCTATTTTATAAGGGTCGGGTGTATGTGAGCGTTCATTTGATTCGTCAAGCTTCTTTGCAATGCTTTTTGATTCAACGTAAAATTTTGTCAAGGTTTTTTTACTTTTTGAGATCATGTTATGTTGTAGGATGCATTTTCAAACTTATGCAGGTAAGTCGCTGAAGCGTGAGAGCGGGGTATTACTAGTTCCCAGTCGCTCACAAATGTATAGTTCATAGTTATTTTTGTCGTCAATTGCATCGACTCCTAGTATCTACTATACCAGACTTAACTAATCGATCAAATTGCCAATCAATCGCATATCAATAAAAATCAAACGCTAATCGATTGATTAGTTACACTAATCACACATTTTTCGAGCAAACTCTCTGAGGAGTTTGATCGATGATTCTCATTAGAGATTTGTGATCGATTAGTGATCAATGAAATTTTCCTTTAACTTGAAATATTGTTTAGTACCATCAGTAGCAGTTATGTAGATTGGTTAGTCAAAATATCATAAAACAATTCAGATGGCTGATGTTAATGTTGTGTTATTGAACAACTGATCATTAATCAATCAGAAATCGATCACAAATTTCTAATCAAAATCATCGGTCAAACTCCTCAGAGAGTTTGATCGATAAATGTTAGATTAGTTGGACTAATCAATCGATTACTGTTCTATTTTTATTGATAAGTGATTGATTATCAATTTGATCGATTAGTTAAGTCTGGACTATACAGTGGTTACCAATCATGCTACCTGCTGTGTTGTTGACGTGTAAGATGGATAAATCTCATTTTTTCGTACTTGCACTTTAGGAACTTTATACTTTCTTTTAAGTAAGATTTATTTTTATACCCCGCCTCAAAAGGTCGGTTTATATAGGATTCTTCTTGTCCGTCCGTCCGTCCGTTCGTCACACTTTAGTCTCCGGATGATAACTTTAGTTTGCTTTGAAAGAAAGTTTTAATATTTTGGGACAATGTTTATATTAAAAAATACAGGTCAAGTTCTATATTGGCCGAGATCAGATTTTGTGTTCTATTGCCCCTGAGAGAGGCAAAATTTGTAAATGTTATAGTTTCTGGATGATAACTTGGGTTTGCTATGAAGGAAAACTTTAATATTTTGGGCTATTGTTTATATTCATAAAACACTGGTCAAGTTCGATTTTGACAGTGATAGGAATTTGCGTTCAGTAGTTATTGCCCCTGAAATAGGCAAAATTTGTAAATTATATGGTTTCCGGATGATAACTTGAGTTTGTTTTAGGGAAACGTTTAAATATTTTAGGACAATGTTTATATTCATATTTTACTTGCAAATTTTTGCATTGATTAACTTGTTCTCGTCCTGATATAGCTGAAATATTGCTCATTGGACGTTAAACTCTAAATAATCAATCAATCAATTTATATTCATAAAATACAGGTCAAGTTCGATTTTGACAGTGATTGGAATTTGCGTTCAGTAGTTGTTGCCCCTGAAATAGGCAAAATCTGTAAATTTTATGGTTTCCGGATGTTAACTTTAGTATGCTTTGAAGGAAACTTTTAATATTTTGGGACAATGTTTATATTAAAAATACAGGTCAAGTTCGATTTTGACTATGATCGGATTTTGCATTCCAGAGTTATTGCACTTGATTTAGGCAAAATCTGTTAATTTTATGGTTTCCGGATGATAACTTGAGTTTCCTTCGAGGGAAAGTTTCAATATTTTGGAACAATGTTTCTTATTATAAAATACACATCAAGTATGAATTTGACTGTGATCTAATTTGCATTCTAGAGTTATTGCCCTATAATAACACAAAATCTGTAAAGGTTATGGTTTCCAGATGATAACTTGGGTTTCTCTTTTATGGAAAGTTATATTTTGGGACATATTTAGTATTTATTAAATACAGGTCAAGTTTGATTTTCACCGTGATCTAATTTTGTGTGCCAGAATTATTGCCCTTGTATCATGCAAAATCTAATGAATAATCTAAGGGTCAAGCAAAATAGTTATCCGGGTTCCTGCAACTACTAGAATTGCCTTTGGGTGGGGGTATCTTATGTGATCAGCAGATCACCTTTTTCTAGTTCTTATTTGTACATTTATTTTTAAGTTTACTATGAGTATCGGGCAGCTGAAGGTGATGTTGCGACTTTGGACAAGTGTCTTGATGAAGTTCAGAATGTGACAGTTTACACAGACTACATAGCACCGTTAGATGTTTTTATGATTATTGATAATGTAACATACACACTGCCGTCATTCTACGACTGTCTACATAACTTGACGTATGGTGTTAGAGATATGTGTGAGAATAAAACTACATGTACATTTGATGTGACGAATGCCAACGTAGCAAGTTCATGTGGAACTGACGGGGATGGTGCATTGTGGGTCAGATATCACTGCGTTAGTAAGTATTGTGCTATAAAAAGCTATGAATTAATGTTATGGGTGTGACTTACCAAGGATGGGGTTGAGCCATCACTTCATCCTTGCTTCGGCCCTGTAATGCAAGACTTTTATAGCAAGACCTACTGTGCTGGAACAACCAGCCAATTCTCTTTATCGATGCGATTTAAATATCAGAATTTAAATTTACCTGTTCTTGCTCTGGGGTGGAAATTCGGAAGTCCTCTAGATTTTGTCTTTAGTTTACCATTTCAATACTAAAACATTTGGTCTGTTTATTTCTTGTCAGAATGATTCAAATAAAACTATTTTAGTGAATTTACAAGGACCATGAAATACATATTTTCATTCTGAACAAATATTTTGGGGGAATTTAATTTTAAGGTCGGGTTTAACCATACAGTTACTGAAGATTTCACAATGTTCCACCCTAGGGAATAATCGATAACCAGGATGAATGATAAAGAGAATAAGAATCAAACTTGTCCACAATCACGGAATGTCTTAATGGTAAAAGATTGTCTCCTTAACCCTTTCCAGGCGGACGATGCCTTGAGGCATCGTGGGCACAGCTGGCACTATAATGTACCTGATGGCTTTCCATACACTGGCAACAGAAGTTCACCTGGTATGAAAGACAGATGAGTACTATGGCTAAACAAATAACCCTAAAAGAGCCCAGATTCTGAACTCTCAGAGTTGCAGGACCCTGTTTAGTACCCATGGAAACAAAATTTTTGCAAAAAACGAAATTTTGGGGAGGGATGGACTCTGATGGATGCTTCTAACTTCAAAACCTGCAGCAGAATACTCAAGTTCTTGGACTTTTTGTTTACAGTAGAGGTCTAAAAATGTGCCAGATTGAAAGAAAAAATTTAAAATTTTTTTTTGAATTTTTGACAGCAAGTTGAATGCAAAAAATGCTGAAATTGGCATTTTTGCCCCCAGGGGACTATCAAAATCTGCTCCTCCTCTTACAGACCAAAGACTTTTCATGCCATTTATATTGATAGCAAAGAGGGTTGACCACTCTATATGCATGCACATATAGATTGCATAACTCATCTCAGCCGGTTTCCATGGCAACCTTAAACTCAAAAAATGACCACAATTTCCATTTTTCAGTGGGGGTACCTTCACATTGCCCCACCTCGCACCCTCTCAACCCCACCATCCCACCCCCATTCTTCCACATACCTGTATAAAGATGCTGGCAAAGTTGCATTGAAAAGTATCAGCTCATTTGCATATAATTTGCATAAGTTTGCAAAGTTTCGAAAACGGAGAGGTCTGCAAAATTAATTCCGCCTGGAAAGATTAAGGTAGATAGACACTGTTGCGTTGTGCAATTCAATCACGTATTAGAAAAATAAAGAGTCAGATACGGGATAGGTTTCATTTTTGGGCCGGAACAATAATTTGACGGCTATTCCTTTGTGACGTCATAATTGAATGACAGATGTGAAACGTCATATTTCGTTTACTCTGCCGCGAATTAACTCCCTTTACCTGCAAATAATATTTAATCCGGAAACTTTTTAACATTTCTATGTTAAAAGCATGGTGACATATGCATTTTTCTATTGTTACCAATAAATTACATCATAAACTATCTTTTCACAAAAATACATCAAATTCTCATGGATAAAAATTCTATTCTATTAAGCTAATTGCCTTTCCATAGTTCCCCCATGTATTCTATGTAAATTTAGGTGGAAAAATGGCTCAAAATGAGCAGACTTTGATTTCAATTCTACAAAAAGCAAGCATGGTGACCTATACCTATACCTTTTATAACAGATTTTGGGTAAGTAGGATTGGTTCTTCAATTTTTTCCGACTTACAATTAAATATCATTGATATGAACCCTACTGTCTATTTACCTTAAAAAGCAGTTTCAGACAGGTCTGTAACTCATCCAAGATAACCATTAGTGGGGAACATGATTGATTGTCACTGTACACTGTATTTTGGTTTATCACAATGACAAGTTTTAGGGGCAGATGTGTCCAAAGTGCCAAGATGCAACTGCTGGCCACGAACAATTTGTAAGATGCATAGAGTTATGGCTCAGCTTGCTAGAACCAGCTGGTCCACACCCATTCAAAAAATATCATTTAAGGAGAATATAGTTTAGCATTGGGCTTTATAAAAATAATTAAAGCTCTATAATCTGAAACCTCTTTGCCATTTAATTTATGCCAAATGGTTCTTAGATGTTCCCCATAAAAATGGTGCCAAGAAGATTCAGTATTTCATCCAAGTTTTGGGTAAAGTAAGTGAGAACCGAACCGTCAGTCAAAGAACGAACAATCCATGGACAAAGGCAACTTCGGAAACACTAAGAAACAAGGACACCACTTGAGTACGTGACTTTGGGTAACATAGCCCAAAAAAACACTTTTAAGGTTCTTTCTGAAACTGGAAGGTCACTTAGATTCAAACTCCCAATGCCCTGTAATATTTGGAAGGTCAGCCCCAGGTGTAAATATCTCACCCAAGATGCAGCCAGTGGCAATCATGATTTACCTACCTCTCCAGCCTATGGAGTGTACATTTCACAGTTGATTCGTTACTGTC
>MJUU01021917.1:276342-317061 GCA_002080025.1 Modiolus philippinarum
TGTTTTTTTTTTTCGTATAACCCACACTTACCTTTGTTTTCTTATAACCAATATTTACCTTTGTTTTTTATAACCAACACTTACCTTTGTTTTCGTATAACCCACACTTCCCTTTGTTTTCGTATAACCCACATGTCTCTCGGACATGCACTTGTGTTGGAGTAAAAAAACTTTATTGTACCGAAAAAACATGACCGGCATACAACTTAGCACATGAGTATTTTTTCGACAAAAATTAAAATATTTGTGCAATTTTCTTTTGAACTTTTTGATAAATGTACCCAGAAAATTAAACATGCCACTGCATTAGGTGTACTGCAAAATATGACTGTGAGTGCTACAGTCTTCTTCAACAACAACAACAAAATAATTTGTTTAGAAGACACATTGTTAGACTTTGCAGTTTTTTTTTTGCACTTTACAAACAACAGCAGAACAGTTTGTAGAACAGCAAGTTTGATATAACGCAATACTCATTAATAGTACAAATCAAGCCAAGATAGAAGTGTATTTTATGTTTAGATTGCGAAGAACGAACATTCATATACGAAGATATAGCTAATTTAGATCCTGAAAATGATACAGATGCAGGTAATTCTTGCACGTGTTCTGCACGTTTAAGGAATTATAATTTCCTTAAGATTTATTGCTATTAGTCAATGATCATTGGATTTACACCTTTAGAGGTAAACATTTCACTGGTTAACATATTGGTTCAACGCCGTCACGTTTGGAAACACTTCATTGATTTTACACCGTCAAAATGAGTCACTCTTCATCGTTCTTATAGTAATATGGTAACTTTGGGTTTACATCTCAAAGGTTGGTCACACTATATTGGTTTTTACACCTTTTAAGGTAGTAGGCCTAAGTTAAGGCAGATAATTCTTCAAATCAGCAAGATGTTTGAAATAGTCAGTTTCATTGACGCTTTTTAAGCATTTATGTGAAAAAAAATCAAACTCATCTGTGTTACTTAGAAGCTTACAATATATTTATGAAAATGATTAAACAAAACAAACAACCGATTATTGAGAGTTATTTCCCTTAACCTAGGTCTACTACCTTAAGTGGGCCCACTTACTGGTTTTCTCATTTAATGTTGGTCACTGTTCATTCTAACATGGCTCCTGTTAATCGTCAACCAGTATAATACTCGATAACCATATATTTCGCACATGCGCAAATGGTATCGGAATATGAGTAAACGGGATGAAAAACAACAATGTTTTTAATTTTGTTTGTGTTAGTTTGTAAAGGTAATAAATGTTAAGAACATCTTTTAACTTAATCATGCCATTCAGACACGTAAATGTGTATTGTTTCGCTTTGGATTTGGATTTTGAACTTGCATCTGTTTGAAAAAGTCAGATTGTGTATTGTGACGTCATAGAAACACACAGCAATGGAAACGGGAAATCTGCCTTCTCTAAGGTCGCTTCAGAAAGGAAAATTCCATTTTCTGTCATATTAGAATCGAAATAATTCATGGCAGGTATATGGTTATTGTCATTTAACCATGGGCTGGGCCTTTATATTCGTAAATTTAACCCCTCGCTAACGCTCTGGGTTAAATTCGAATATAAAGGCCCAGCCCATGGTTAAATTTCCAATAACCATATACCTGCCATGAATTATTTCTTAATTAGATTTGCACATTGAATGTAGAAAACACTTAAGTGGTTTAATAACATTAAACATTAAAGTGAGTCGTTCTTCAAATACTCGGAAGAATGCTTTTAGTTGTTTATGTGTTATGATTGTCTTCTTTGGATCTTTTTATCTGGCAATGGATAATAGCGATTGTAAAAACACTTTGCAAGTTAATTTTATGTCGATCCCGAATCCATGAGTGATGCAAAACATGGATGCAGTGTTTTTCTTATTTATTTGTTTGTTATTTTTTTAGCAATGAAATCCACTAAAACCTGTGATGTGGGCCGTCTTAAACTTTCTATAAAATATGAGCAAACATAATGATTTAAGACCTCATGATGACGGCAAGATGAAGAATAACAGTAAAAGCGTTGCTCTATTGGTTAGTTTTACAATGTATTTGTAGAGACTTACATTTTGTAAGTGTCTTCATATTAAGTGATAGGTAAAGATGGGGCCTATTTTGTTTGAACATCACACTGATTCCCACAAAAAGTATACCGAGGAGGATGTCATCGCAATGTTGGAATTCTTGATTGAAAACATATTTGTAGAATTTAGAGGACAAATTTTCCAGCAGACAATTGGGATGCCTATGGAGACCATTTGTGCGCCACTTTTAGCAGATTTGTTTCCTTATTCGTATGAAGCCCAGCCCTTACAGAACGGGTTTGTTTGCTGCAGACTTGCAGCAGATCTGCAGCAAACAAAATTGTTCGCAGGAAGAGAACTTTCTTGTTTGCAGGTATTCGCCGCTAGCTGCAAACATTCTGCGAACATCGCAGCTTTTTGCTGGCTGCAAGCTTGCAGCAGACTCGCAAAAAACTTGTTTTTCAATTTATGTTTGCAGAATGTTTGCAGGAAACTCTTCAATCATCATATGTTTGCGCAATGTTCACTGCAAACTTTATTTATCATACGATGTTTGCAGAAAGTTTGCAGGAAAATTTCAGAGGAAGTGATTAACAGCTGTAAATAAATCAGCCAATAAAATGAACATAACATTTACTTTTGAATGTGTACAAGAAAGGGTTAAAAGTGTTTATAAGGGAATGTATAATTTCACTTTCTATAGAGAAGACAAGTTTTTTTCTTTCAAAACTTAGGATTTTTGGTTATCATGAAGTGGGTAAGTGTATGTACTAGCATGAAAAAGAAAGGAAATGGGGTAAATGTCAAGGAGACAACATCCCCTATCCAGGTTAAAACGACCAAAACAAAGCATCTAGGGGTCACCGTACGGTCTCCAACACAGTGAGGAACCTCACACCATATAGCAAGCCCTAAATGTCCCCAAAAGGGTAAAAAAGTGGATAAATCAATGGAAACAAACCACATCCAATAGCATGTATTTATTTCATATTATAAAAAGTGGTTAATTCACATAATATTTGATGTGCTCAGAAGAGTGCTATATTTGAGAATGAACAACTAAATATAATAAGGTATATCATCAATTTGTTACTGGCTCCAATTGAGATTTAATGTTTTATCGGTCACAGCACTCAACTTGATTAAAATATATTAAAGAAATTCTCTCTGTAAATCAAATGTGAAATTTGGTGAGTCAGAAATATTAAAATGCATATTATCAGTAGTGTTTGAAAATGAATAAAGTTATGTAAAGATTCATCTGACAGTGCCACAAATTCAGATAATTCAATAATATGTCACTTTTCAAGTGTTTACTTTCTAAATTTAAAATACTCATATTGTCCTTAATAATATAGTACAGGGGTCTAAAAACTGTCAGGTAGAATTTTCTGATATTTTCATTATTTACCTTTTGTTATTGGAGTATAAAAAAACAACAATTGGCCATAGGGGTAACTGCCCATATAATCGTGAGATCTGTCATGTAAAATTCAGCGATTTTGGTTGAAATGATAAGGAAAACTAGGGACTTTTCACAAAATTGTAATTTATTTTAGTTTCACCAGATATAGTTTTTTTCAAATTTTGTGAATTCGAATTCATAGCCAATATACTTTACTTTTATTTGAATAAAAAGGAATCGGGGCCACCAATATATTTTTGAGAGAATGACGAACAACTGACTTTTTCCTATTATTCCTACACAAATTATCTCTCAGTTTGCTGAAAAGGTTAGTTATCAATAAAATTAGCATATTTTATCAAATCTGACTATTATGAGACATTTTAAATCATTTCGCAAATTTGTCATGGTGAATTCTATTTTTGTTCAATGCGCAAGAATGATTCGCAGCTTTAAACTCCTGTACTACCTAAACTACCAATTTATTTTCAGAAATTATGACCTCGGTAGAAATTCGATGGCAATCAATTATCATTTTAGTCATTTAATCTGTTCAACTTAGAAACATGAGAAAACAAATTTGGGACAGCTTATTTTGCAATATTTTCTTTGTGCCCCTTAGTTTGCAGATTTTTAATTCCTTTCAATAATCTTAAAATCTGAATGAAAATCCTTTTAACAATAAAAGCGTTGTTCCATAGCTTTCTTTTCGCCGTGTATTTGTTGAGACTTTGTCTCATGTGCATTTACTCCATATCCTTTCGTTGTTTATTTAAAGTTTTTGATTAGAGAATTGAACCGATGCTATGTAGAATGAGGCAAAAATGTCAAATGCTATTTTTTACTGATAAAATAAAAAGTGACCTTTTAAAAAAGCTTGTACACAGGTTTTATTAACATGATTGCGCTCAAATGTTTTTGGTGGTGAAGTATAATTATTCTTGACTATTTTCACAGTAACATTATAATTTGATTATCTGTTAAGAGCAAAATGTAGGGCTGGTTTCCACACTTCGTGGATTTTGTTATTCAGTTGATATGAATAAATGCTCACCATTGTAAGGTGTTGACAAAATTCTATTTGAATGTTTTTCAGGAAATACAGTTATACTATGGAGTGATATAGACATTGTCAGATGTTGTGGGTTGATTGCATCATGGAGTTTTTATGTCATGAATCCAGGAACACTGAAATTCATTGTATGGAGATACATAAATGTGGAGGGTTTTTACGAGGTTGTAGGGACAAACTCCGTCAACATTTCAGGTATAGGCTTATAATATATTAATGATTTAAGACTACATATAAAACAGTGTTTAAATTGCAAAAATGCCCAGAAAAATCACATACCGCGCGCATAAATTAATTTTATTAATCACATACCACTCCTTTATTTTATTTTATTTCTTGTCTTGGTAATGCTTCGAATTTTATTTCTACTAATTAAGTTTACTGTTGAAAAAGTGAAGTCATTGCATTTGTCGTACAGTTTAGTTTGAAGTCTATCTCTGTTGTCAATTTCAAGATGAATGAGGCCGATGTGGAAGTGTCTGTAGTGTTTTCCGTTCCTGTTTAAAGGTGGTTAAAACAACCATCTTTTTTTTTCAAAACAACCACCTTTCAATTGAGGAAGGTGGTTGTTTTTGCATTAGTTTTGGGATAATTTCAACTGATATAAATACCAAAGCATTATAAGTGTGGAAACCAACCATTTTTGACGTTGAAAATGGAACACACTGAGTATCCTTAATCTCGAGCTCTTTTTGATAGATCATATGAAGAAAATCACCAAAACGAATGTTGTTTAGTGACGAAACAACATTATTTAACGGAAGCTTAAATTGAAGGATTGAGCCAGTTTTTAGCTCACCTGGCTATGCCAGGGTGAGCTTTTTCCATCACTTAATGCGTCCATCCGTCAACAATTTAAAAAATCCTCTCCTCTGAAACCACCAGGCCAAATGTAACCAAACTTGGCTTGAATCATCACCAGAGTATGGCTTCTCAAAATTGTGTTCGATTAGGCAGCATGTCAAACAACATGGCTGCTGTTACTAAAAATAGAACATTGTTGTTAATTGCAGGTTTTGGCCAATTACTCGAAAACCGTCAGATATCAAAGATCTGACGAAGGGTTAAAATGATCAGCATGATGAGATCTATTGACTGTGCAATTTTGAAGAAAATCTGAAACCCATCTTGGAGTTATAGCCCTTGTTCCGTGAAATTTTTACAATTTTGCATTTATTATTTTATATTTCAAAAAGTGTTACAGATAGAGGTCGTGTAAATTGCAAAAATGTTCAGCATATCAAGATCTACTTACCCTGAAATTTTGAAGAAAACCCAAAACCCCTTGTAGGGTTATTGTCTTTTATCACAGAATTTTCAAAATTTTCATATTTTCTTCTTAGGTTAAGTGTAAATTGATAAAATGTTTGCCATGCTGTGGCGACTTCAAATTTGGTTTTGAAAATTGTTCATTGACCACCATTTTCAAAATGGCCACCAAAAATGGCGGGGAAAATTCAACATTGTCCAATTTCAATGTAATTTGGTTTCCAAATAGGTATTGATGTTCCGACTTCAAAACCAGTGTTGCACATTGTTTTGTTGACCACCATTTTCAAAATGGCTGCCAAAAAGGGGGGGGGGGGATTCCACATTGTCCGATTTCAATGAAATTTGGTTTCCCAATAGATTTTCGTGTCGCAACTTCAAAACCAATGTTAGAAATTATTCGTTGACTACCATTTTCAAAGTGGCTGCCAAAGAAGGCGGAAAAATTCAACATTGTACGATTTCAATAAAATTTGGTATCCTAGTGGATATTGACGTCCCTACTTCAAAACCGGTGTTTAAATTGTTCCTTGATCGCCATTTTCAAAATGGCCGCAAAAAAGGCGAGAAAATTCAACATTGTCCGATTTCAATGAAATTTGGTTTCCAAATAGGTATTGATGTCGCAACTTCAAAACTTATGATGAAAATGGTTCGCTGATCAAATGGCCATTTTCAAAATGGCTGCCAAAAAGACGGGAAAATTTAACATTGTCCGATTTCAATGAAATTTGGTTTCCAAATAGAAATGATATTGCAACTTCAAAACCGAAGTTGATAATTATTCGTTGACCGCCATTTACAAACTGATGTCTCGACTTAAAAACTGGTGCCGAAAGTGGTCCTTAGCAGGAACTTTTTTTGTCGAAAAGCCCAACAAAGAAGTATAGTAAAACATTACCAGATTTTAAATACAGTTCAAGATATTGGTGGTGTTCGAGCTACCAAAGTTTGAGAGACTACAGATCAACTGTATAACTTACAATGCTTTGATTGTGGCAACTGAAAGCCAGGTGAGCGATACACGCTCCTAGGAGCCCCTATTTTATCTTATTTTGAAAAAGCCCTTTGATGAATTAAGCCTCATAATAGTGGAGAAACAGATCGGCTAGGAGAGGTGAACAGTTCGCGCCCATAGGAATTCCGGTAGTCTGAAAAACAAGTCCTCCAAACTGGACAAAGATATTGTCGATCAGAATCTCTAACATTTTAATCACTTCTTCCTCTGTATATTAAAAATAGACAAAGTTGGCAAAAACTCGGGTTTTATGAGTATTGACCAGCTAAGTCAGTGATACTGGAAAAAAACGGGTTTTATTGGGCAATACTTGGTAATACTGAGTAATATGAAATGGTTGTACTTTACTTTTGATTTTTACAAAGTAAAAGTGTCAATGAAGAGGATTTTTATAGGTCTGTCGATTTCTTTTACAGTATTAATCAAATAATGGTAAGAAACCTTGCCTGAATAATTTTTATTTAAAAACTTAGAAACTGTTGCAACATAAAATTGTTGCACAAAATATGTGTAATAAGCAGATATTGTTGATTTACAATACAGTGCAATAATCAGATTTAGTTTTACAAGAATCTTTATGTATTGCTAACTGTGTAACCCTCTTGAAATAAAGAATATTATTATTATTATTATTATTATTATTATTATTTAAAATAATTACATGTAAAAAAAAGGGGGGTAACAGGAAACACCTACAATGGCTGAAAATGATAATTACATGCCACAATCTGCCAGGAAAGTACACAGGAAAAAACGTAATACGATAGGAACTCGGGACAGCCGGACTTGGTACCGGCAGTGGCAAAAGCCAGTGGTAGGGTTAAATCGGTTTATGGGTACCCAAAACTCCCCTTTATCTGTCCTGTTTCCCTATAGAATAAAAGCATATGAATAAAACCCAATAGAGGTAGACTACTAACTCCATGACCACAATCTTGAAAGGAGAGAAAAAGAGATGGGTCAAGGGGTGCTCGCCGCTAAACTGCCGGCTAACTCAAAATTACAATTACATGCTACAATGTCTTTTTTCTCAGAAATAAAGGTAAATATAAGATGTCTAATTATACTGAACATTATGAAATGTTTATTAAACAGATAATTATTATAACCTTTTTTCGATTGTGCTTGTAATTCTTCCTTTGTGTGTTTTTTTAGAATAAAGAAAATTGATTACATATTACATTATACATGTACAATTTGTGCAAAAAAAGAAATAAAATTAAATTAAAGGACAAAACGTCCAATTCTTACATTTTTAAGATAAATAAAACATTGATATATTTGTGATAACAATGAAATCTTAAGACATTTTTTACTAATTCCTTTCAAACTAAGCTTAAAAAATCATATTACCCAGTATTGCCCATTTCAGGGAGTATTGCCCATACCAGGAAAACCCGGGTTTTCCAGCATGGGAAAACCCGGACAATCAATACTTAGCTAACCCTGAAAATAGAAATAAACGTAGATAGGACAACCAGAGCTACGATTTTTGATTGCCACTGGAAAGAGGGAAATAGTTAGAGCAGAAAATGTAGCTTTCGTTACAAACCACAGAGTGTCATTTCTTATTAAAAAGAGGTTTTTACTAGATTGAGCTAAGTGTAACTCGATACAGTTAGAGCCAACCTTTCCATTTAACTGACCTTTTACGAGTTACCTAAGGCTTTTATTACCAAAACATTTTGTGTTATTTACAAAAATATTCTACCATGAATCAAATAATAAAAGCTATTGTCAACTAATTTTAATTTCTGATAATATAACCAAAAAGGCCAAACATGTACATGTAGTTAATGTTTTACAGCCAATGTCTAAGCCACTGAATACCGTATAAGTGGTTGTTTTCGCGGGATGCAAATTTCGATTTCTTTCAAAATTGCTGGATTTTATTTTCGCGGGACTCAAATTTTTGCGATTGCTGATCATTTGCTGTAAAAAGCCTTATATATATATTTTATTTCGCGCTATGCAATTTTCGCGACTTCAGAATGGTCGCGAATAAAGCGAAAATTAAATCTTGTGAAAATAACCACTTACACGCGCGCGGTATGCATCATTTAAAAACTCAAAAGCAATCTTCAAAGATGCACCGATCAATCATTGCCATGAATACTCACGGCTTTGACTATATAAACCCATAATCTCACGTCTTCATTGTCGTTCTCTTTGATCTGATACACAAACGCCCATGCCATTATCAAACAGTCACGGTTTATTGGTGAGACTCTATTGGTCAATGTCCTGAACATTTGTTTCTCTATTTTCTGATAAAATTATATATTTTTTTTACCTTTGTTAATTAGAGAAAAGAGTTCTATAACTTCAGCTAGTCTTTTAAGAAATTACAAATCTTGTGGCATAGATTTTCAATTCTTTAAGTATTAGGCAAGCCTGACTTTCTAAAAACTTGTAAATGTATATTACTCTTTGTGAGAGGTTTCTCTTTAACTGGTTCTCATTGTAGAACTTTTATTTCTTCTGTCTTTTATGATAATGAGAGGTCTGTTTTCCCAGGCTCAGATTTTTTTCCTTTTACCAATTTCTCTCATTTTTTGCTTTCTCACTTCCCATTTATTTTGTTTTTCAATTTTCCAATTTTTCCCAATCATTTTTCTAATTTTTCAAAGTGTTAAAATGTTTACCCCCCTTTCTCCCATTTACAAACACCACATTTCCTTTTCTAAGTGATGTTGAAAGTGTATCATTATATTTCTTTTTTTACGACAGCAAAATGTTTTGCGGTCATAGCTGTCGTCGTCGTTATCGTCGTTGTCGTTGTCGTCGTCGTCTGCAGACACTTTTGTTTTTGGTTAATTACTTTAGTTACAGTTCATCAATCCTTTTGAAATTTACATACAATGAACATTGGCACAAAGGAAGGTTTTGGTCATTTTTGCCCACCCATTTTTAAAAAAAAAGGGACCACAAGGGCTGAATTTAATGTTTTCACATATTTGACTGTAGAATCTTTATTATTTATCGGATTTTGAAGGGGTTTCTTTCAGTGTTCTCCTGAGGAAATTTCCGATCAATGGTATGTCAACGGATTTCACGTTGCATGTACTGTTCATGAGATAAATGTGGCTCAAAAGGGGCGAATCATAGAAATGTTATTTTTAGTCCGATTTTGATGCAGTTTTTTTCAATGGATTCCTTATGAAAAAAAACATGGCGCTTAACTATTAGATATTTTGATGTTTCGTTTCGGAGCTATGAGTGTCCGAAGGGGGCCAAAATTGCAAATTTGCTGATTGCATAAAATTTTTATTTTTCATCGAATTTTGATGGGATTTTTATCCCTGCACTTTTCTGAAGAAAATGCAGGGATATTGTTTTGGTCCCGTCCATTCGTCCGTCTGTCCGTTAGATGGACCTTGTCAGTGGAACTCCATCCTCATTTTCGAATTTATGAAATTAATTTTGTTATAGCATTGTTGCATATAGTCTGCAGATGCGCAATAAGCTTTCAGATTTTTATATTGGTCTTGGTGCAAACAAGAGGCCCCATGATGTCAATCTTGACACCTGTGAGCTTGTCAGTGGAACTCCTCCTACATTTTTGAATTTATGGATTTAATTTTATTATAGAATTGTTGCATATAGTCTGCAGATGCACAATAAGCTTTAGGATTTTTGATATTGGTCTTGGTGCAAACAAGAGGCCCCATGATGTCAATCTTCATGCATGTGAGCTTGTCAGTGGAACGCCACCTACGTTTTTGGATTTAGATATTTAATTTTGTAATAGAATTGTAGCATGTAGTCTTCAGATGCGCAATGAACTTTCAGATCTTTTTATATTGGTCTTGGTGCAAATAAAAGGCCCCAAGATGTCGATTTTGAAACATGTGAGCTAGTCAGTGCATGGTACTCTGTTTTCTGTGTCAAACAGGGAAGTGCGGGAATGGCCATCATCTCTGATGGCACCACTTCTAGTTTTCTTTACATTCCTCTTGTTTCCATATGTTTTTATGAACCACGTATATGTAAGCGAAAAATTCTGATATCTTTGTAGCTTCTGATGTGAACAAAACGTACACATTTACACCAGACAAGGCTGATCGCATGGTTATTATTGCTGATGATTTGATTTCATGGTAAGAGATAAACTAATGTAACGTTTTTAAGAAAGGTGGAATTTCAACTCGAGCTTTCGTTTTGTATTAGATTGTTTTCTCTTTGTTTGATTTGAATATTCGCACATCACATTTCTTGTGAAATGTTTGTATTTTTAGATTTTTTTAAGATTCATTATTTTCTTACATTTTTTATCAATGCACCAATTTCTAATGGCTTCTTCGAATGCTTCACGTCACTTTATTTTAAACGATTTTTTTTTTCTTTTTCTTTCCGACAAAAGATTAGACAGAATACAATAAAATTAGGGCTCACTGCATTTGTTCTTTCTAATATTTTGATTGATATATATAAAAGAACTTGTGTGTTCCACCTTTCTCGAAAATCAAATCGTTTTTTATTTATATTTCAACGTCTAGAAGAAAAACAAATAATTAGAATTACCAATTTTGTTTGCTATATTTTGGAAAATATTTCATACTTATATGTGGGAAAATTTTTTTGTTATTTCCTTTTTTAATATCCGTTTCTTAATATTTTGTAACAGGATTTTACTAGAAAAGGCCTTCATTTGAAAATTCTTAATCTGTGCAGAATACTATGCCATTTGTTAAGACGGTTTTATGTTTATTGTTTTGAGTTTTTGTTGTCAAGATAATTCATGTGCAAAGCTGATAAAGGGGTAGTGCATGCACCTAAAATACGGTAATAAATTCAAAAAAGAAAAAGGAAATGAACAAATGGATAACAGGAAACACCTACAATGGCTGACAATAATAATTACATGCCACAATCTGCTATGGAACTACACATGGAGAACACGAATAAGACACAAGACAAACGTAGACAACGATAGGAACTCGGGACAGCCGGACTTGGTACCGGCAATAGCGAAAGCGAGCAGTAGGGTTAAACCGGTTTATGGGTACCCAAACCTCCCTTTTATCTGTCCCGTTTCCCTACAGTATAATAAACATACGAATAAAACCCAATACAGGTAGACCACTAACTCCATCATGCACCACAATCTTGAAAGGAAAGAAAAAAGCAATACATAATTTAGAAAGATGGGTCAAGGGGTTCTAGTCGCTAAACTGCTGGCTAGCTCAAGCTGGTAGAACACTGTCGCACTATGGAAGAAAATTCAAATTTAAAACTTCCCGAAGCGTTTGGTAAAAAATCATCATGGATTTCAGTAGACATCGGCAGCATAAGTGAGAGGCCAGTATGTGTGCCAGTATGTGTGCAAAATTTTCAGGTCATTAGGTTTCAAAGCTAATTTAATGCATTCAAGCAAAATATCTTGTCGATATCCCCTTCTGGATTTTTAATCAATTTCTGGCATTTTTTAAAAATATTTCCGTATATAAAAATGCCCTTAGAAATAAGCTGTTTTCTAGTAACGTCATATTTAGACATCAAGTGTTCATATCTATTCTAAAACTTCTTAAATGTATTCATCAACTTATGAAATCTGTAACCCTGTTGTAACCCTGTTGTAAAAGTAAGGTTACGTTCATTAAAATCGTCAAGAGTAGAACACACTCGTGCGAATCGTACCGGTTGAGAAATATACACCCCATAGGATGGAGCTAGAGGGATGTCGCCGTCAAGAAAAGGGAAATTAGTGATAGTGAAATCAAAATCATCCCGTTTATCATATATTTTAGTTTTTATTTTACCGGAGTCAATAATGTTAGTAAGATCCAGAAAAGGGCAGTATTTAGAGTTATTGTTAGCTTTATTTAATTTTAGTTGTTGCGGGTAAATAATGCCTACATAATCTAAAAACTTGGGATTATCAATAGGGAGGATACCGTCAATATACCTGCTGTTATCATTGAAAATAGAAATAAGTTTATCACTGTTTGGAAGTTTTTTCATGAAGTCTCGTTCGTAACAGAAAAGAAAAGGGTCTGCAATTAGAGGTGCACAATTTGTACATTTGAAAGTCTGCATGTCAAACATTTAACTTCTGTGCACAATGAATTAAGAAAAAGGAGCACTAAAGGAAGCATTAAAACAAAGCACGTTTAATGAATACAAGCAATTACCATTCTAAAACAATCTCATTTTACATAAAATTATCAACTGTGCTGAGCTGAGTTCCATCTAGTCTTGTTATGTAGTAATAGTTCTATGAAAGTTTGAGATGAGTCCTTTTTAGCTCAACCTTGCCTTTAAGGCCATGTGAGCTTTTGCCATCACTATGCGTCTGTCGTTTGTCTGTCCGTCCGTCAACAATTTCAAAAATCTTCTCCTCTGAAACCGCTTCGCCAAATGTAACCAAAGTTGACTTGAATCATCACCAGGGCATGGCTCAAAGTTGTGTTCGATTAGTTGGCTGGTCAAACAACATGGCCGCCATTGCTAAAAATAGAACACAGGGGTAAATTGCAGTTTTTGGCTTATAACTCGAAAACCGTTACATATATCAAAAAAACTAAATATCTGACAAAGGGTAAAAATGATCAGTATGATGAGATCTACCCGCCTTGCAATTTTGAAGAAAATTTGAAAACCTGTCTCAAGAGTTAAAGCCCTTTTCCGTAAAATTTTCAAAATTTTTGCATTTTTTATTTTTTATTTCAAAAAGTGTAACAGATAGAGGTCAAGTGTAAATTGCAAAAATGTTCAGCATATCAAGATCTACCCATCCTGAAATTTTGAAGAAAATTCTTGAATCCTTGTAGGAGTTATTGCCTTTTTTATACCGAATTTTTTTAATTTTCGTATTTTTCGTCTTTTGTTCAAAAACTATAGAATATGAAGGTTAAGTGTAAAATGATGAAATAATTGCCATGCTGTTGCGACTTTAAAACTGGTGTTGAAAATAGTTTGTTGACTGCCATTTTCAAAATAGCCGCCAAAAAAGGCGGGAAAAATTCAACATTGTCCGATTCAATGAAATTTGGTTTCCAAATAGGTATTGATGTTCCAACTTCAAAACCGGTGTTTAAAATTGTTCGTTGACCGCCATTTTCAAAATGGCCGCCAAAAAGGGCGGGAAAATTCAACATTGTCCGATTTCAATTAAATTTGGTTTCCAAATAGGTATTGATGTCGCAACTTCAAAACTGATATTAAAAATTGTTCATTGACCGGCATTTTCAAAATGGCCGCCAAAAAAGGCGGGAAAATTGAACGTTGTCTGGTTTCAATGAAATTTGGTTTTCAAATAGGTATTGATGTCGCAACTTCAAAACTGATGTTAAAAAGTATTCATTTACCGCCATTTTCAAAATGGTCGCCAGAACAAGCGGGAAAAATTCAGCATTGTCCCATTTCAATGAAATTTGGTTTCCAAATAGGTATTGATGTCGCAACTTCAAAACCGATGTTAAAATTATTCATTGACTGCCATTTTCAAAATGGCCGCCAAAAAAGGCGGGAAAATTCAACATTATCTGATTTCAATTAAATTTGGTATCCAAGTGGATATTGATGTCACTACTTCAAAACAGGTGTTGAAAATTGTTTGTTGACTGCTATTTTCAAAATGGCTGACAAAAAAGTGGGAAAATTCAACATTGTCCAATTTCAATGAAATTTGGTTTTTAAATGGATATTGATGTTGTGACTTCAAAACCGATGTTGAAAATTGTTTGTTGACCGCCATTTACAAAATGATGTCTCGACTTCAAAACTGGTGTCAAAGTGGTCCTTAGCAAGAACGTTTTTTGTCCAAAAAAAAAGACCAACAAAAAATATAGAAAGACATGTTCATGGACTTTTAATACAGTTCAAGATATTGGTGGTGTACGTGCAAGCCAGAAAAGTTTTAGAGACTGAAGATTATCTGTACAACTTACAATGTTACCTTGATTGTGGCAACTGAAAGCCAGGTGAGCGATACAGGTTCCTGGGAGTTTGGTTAAATATTGTTTTATTCAGATTTAGCATTTCTGTGGTACGGGGTATTATATGAAACTTTCTGTTGTATGACCATTGGCTCCTAGATAACAGTGAAGTTCAGAGTAGTTCTGCAGTAATGTCCTTGAAACATTTGAAATTTTCGGCTTTCAAATTTAACACAATATTATATCGTCTAGAAAATTGAAATGTTGGTTGCGTAGCCTCAGAATCATTCAAGATTTTTTACCTTTTTTCTATAGATGAGAGATTTGTTTGGATTTATTCCCCTTGGAACTGTTGCCCAAAAATATGCCGGGGTATTTTGTAATGCAAGAACACCATACTTTTGAAATTTAAATGGCAATATTCATACTTCTATGAATGTCTTAGAATATGATTAATGTTTGTATATTCTAATTTAGGAATGTCCAGAAACTTACTGTTAAATTTCAGAAATATAAACACAGAAACTCTATCAATAACACCATATAATCATATATATAGTAACATCTTATCGTTATATGTAAGTACATACCTTTATTATTATACATGAATATATATTTCTATAAAGGTATGATGACGGCGCAAATATCATTGGATATGATACTAACTGTAGTGTTGCCTATAATGCATCAACATCAAGCCATCGTGATTTGAGACCTGTCTATTGTCCAAAAAGAGCATGTAAAATAAGCTTGGATAAAGATCCAGAAGATAAAGATGTTTTTAATTTGACGGATGTGGATTGTTACATGGAGAGAATTTATGCTTTAAACTATACTACAACTTACAGTAAGTGTCAAAATCCATATACAGTGGAACCTTTGTTCTACTACGAGACATTACCTAAACTGGAAACACGTCTAAACCAAATACTGACTAAACTGGAAACTCGTCTAAACCAAACCCTGACTAGACTGGAATTTGGTCTACGAGACATTACCTAAACTGGAAACACGTCTAAACCAAATACTGAATAAACTGGAAACTCGTCTAAACCAAACCCTGACTAAACTGGAAACTCGTCTAACCCAAAACCTGACTAAACTGGAAACTCGTCTAAACCAAACCCTGACTACATGGAAACAGAGTTAAACCGAACCCTGACTAAACTGGAAACTCGTCTAAACCAAACGCTGAATAAACTGGAAACACGTCTAAACCAAATACTGACTAAACTGGCAACTCGTCTAAACTTAACCCTGTCTAAAGTGGAAACACGTCTAAACCAAACCATGCCTTAACTGGAAACCTGCCTAAACCGAACCTAATGATAAACTGGAAACCCACCAAACCAAACTCTGACTTAACTGTTACCCTTCTAAACACACCACTGACTTACCTAGATACCTGTCTAATCTTCATAAACCTGTCTAAACCAAACCCTGACTAAACTAGAAACCTGTCTAAACCACACCCTGATAAAACTTGAAATCTGTCTTAACCAAACGCTGCCTAAACTGGAAACTTGTCTAAATCAAATATTTGTATCTAGTTTTATTTATTCTTAACCTGTGTAAACCGAAGTAAAGAGCAAAATGTGGCACTTAAAATGAGTGGGTTATAGACATAAACAGCTCTAGATATTGATCAACGTCAAGGAAATTTGTTAGCCAATACCGAAGCCGAGGTACTGGTTAGTAAACCAGGGAGGACATGTGATACCCACGCTTCCATTAAGGGATGGGGGTATACTCTTCATTTTGGAGGCGGCATTCATTGTGCTTGCCAGCTGTAAATAACACAAATCTGAAATTTTGTCGCAGCCTTGGTATGGTCATATCATATCAGTCATTATTTAGCAATTTATTGATAGAGCGCCTCTTAAGGAGGTTCTCTTCTCATGTTTGGATTTCAGTCAGATTTCCGAAGTCCTTAGATTTTATCAATTTAAAAACATTATATATTTTGCAAATTGACCCCTTTATTTTTTCTCATAATTTCATTTATCACATCTTTATGAGCATTCAGTCAAAATTTCATTAAATTCTACTTATTCTGCCGTATTCATTCATAGTCAAACCTTCCTAATGTCAATCCTACGAAAAATTAGAAGTGGTCAGTTTCCCGCCAAATTTTCAATTACTTATTATCTCAAAAACGAAATCATCAACCTATCAATTTTTTCACTTAATTTACTTTTTATATATTTCACGAAAGGATATGGAGTAAATGAACATGAGACCATAACACATATGTTAACTCCAACTGTAATAATTTTAATGAGCTGTATAGCCATTTCGAAAATTTATTCCTCATCAGCAGCACTAGAACCCAAACAATTTTTAATTTTCTAACAAAAATCACGTTTATTTGACATCCTATTTATGTTCACATTGAGTACCTAGCAAACCCCTTTGAGTGCCAATCTTTTTTTTTAAATAACCCCAATCGTGTAGCAAATTGTATTAAAAAAAAATAGAAAATTGTACATGATCTTCACTTCTACTTCAGTTCCATGTAATTCTATTTTATTTTTGTAAAATTATTTATATTTTTATTACCAGATACCAAGCCCTACTTCAACATGACGAGGTATAAAAAGACAATTCCAGACCATTCAACGATTGATTTCAGCTTAATGGATATGTACTTCAATGACTCAGATTACGGAGACTGGTTTAGGAATTATTATCCTGAATTTAATCATTCGTGTTTTTATTATGACACATGGGCATGTAAGTATGCCATAATAACCCCTGGTTCTATGGTTTTTTTCATGATGTTGTATATCTCAAACACTTTTTTAGATAATGGCCTCTGCTTTTATTCATTCAAATTTTAACTGATTTAACCGTTGACCAACTTTTTTCAGAAACTTTTTATTAACTGGTTTGAATAATGTATCATAACAATTTCAGCAAGTTTAAGTTTTTTTTATATATATCATAAAAATATAATACAAATGCTGAACTAATGAATAATCAAGAGGAGTTAGGATTGCTCACCAGAGAATATTAGTGTTATTTTAATCTGCATTATATTCAATACATTTAATTACCACTCAAATTAATAAAGGTCAAAATATATACCGATAATTACATATTTTGGGACAGTTTTAGAATATAAATATGGGATTTGCCAATTACCGACTTTATTTCTGTTTTTCTTTTTTTAATTTTCTCTCAATTAAGATCACATGACACTGGATGAGATGTCACATTTACCGAAGAAACCTTATAAATCAGCATCCTGGCATATGAAATCTATTGACAAATAGACACATAAAAGATCCTATTATTTTGATAAAGTTCACCAAAGATAAAGTCTGGAAACTGTACAGTTGATTTGCTTCCAGTGCATAAATGTGTAAAACATGAGATCAAATTCGGGAATTCCGTTTAATTGGCAAATGGTCTATTGATCTGTAAATATTTTAGGTATAATTTATAATTATAATTTCAGTGACCGTCCACGTAAAGGACACTCTCCCTCACACAGTTGGTATACAGAATACTGTACATTTATACATACTTGTGGCTGAGGATTCATGCTACAACTTGATTACGGGAACCGTTACCATAACTACCTTCAATGGTGTAAGTATACAGTGTTGGTGTAAGTATACAGTGTTACCATGGCAATGTTCAGTTTTGTAGGTATATACATTGTTATACAACATTTAAAGGAGTATGAGCGTCAGATTTCAGAAACATTCGATATCCTCGGGTTTTATCCATTAAAACAGGGTTAATTTTTTTTGCACATGGATCATATCTTCTTGGTCATAGGTCACTTTAAAATGCATAAAATAGATTGTGTATGAAATTTTGTAAATTTCCAAATATTTTTTTCATATATTTCACGATATATAAACATCTAATGAAAATTGAAAGAAAACTAGAGAGAACTATTTCCCGCCAAATTTTTGACGTCATATATCTCAAAAATTCTTACATGGATTTTCAAAATGTTTTGCTCATGTTGTTCTACAAGCAAAGTTCTTCAAAATAAAAGGTCAGCATTTTAGTTCTAATTACAAAATTTCTGACACTCGTACTCCCTTAATTGGGAAGGTATACACTATCACTGCCGCCGAGGCATATACTATTACTAACGTTTTTAAAAATAATCTGTATAAATTATTCCTTAATTGCTCAATTGCTTCATAGAAACAAATAAATAGATATCAGAATTAATTATCATAAGATTGTGATGGGTGTTACCTTGCAATACAAAAGATATAACTGTGTCAAATCATTGCTAAGAACATAGCTTCTTTCAGTTCTTCTGATGAAAAAAACCTCACAAAAAGTGGGAAATAGCAGATCCGCTGCACATACTACTTTATAAGAATTTTAAAGAAATTCACCATTCCGTTTTTCATAATTTAAGAGAAACTGCATACAAAATAATTTGTAAATGCCAAATGTCGAGTTATCCCTCTTTTGAATAAGTTAAAAGTATTACCTTCCTTGCCAATATCTGACTTATTTATTTCTCTATTTTAAGATACCATTTAAAACCAGGATGTTTTATATAGACATTTAGATGTAATTCATGATGCAATGAATATTTCATGTCTGTTTACGATAAATATTCTAAGTCTTGTATTTTAGTCATAACGAACTCCCTCTACTCCACCTATACGACCTTCAAATGTTAATTTTACAGATTTGAGAGGTTTGCCAAGCCAAAGTTATCTCACAAGTTAACGATGTTGTGTTCATCTCTGACTCGCTTAAACTGTAAAACAGATGCCAAACAAACTCAAGCCAAAAATACCTCACTCGTTAATCAAGTCTGTTAATCCACAACTCTTGTTAATCTGTGACTCCTTCAAAACAAGTCTGATTCCAAACAAATTTTCAAGTTACGTTGATCACCTGGTACTTAAAATTATTTTTACAGATTTTAGAGATTATCCGAATATAAAATGCTGCGATACTATATGTTTAACGTCCTTGTGCTGATTTGTTTATAGTTGTGAACTATATACTATAAAAATAAAAAATGATATATATATATATATAAAGGACCTATAATCTACGGCTCCGCAGCTAAGCAAAAAATAGCTCACTTGGTCCTATATCTTCGTGTTTTCATACTTTTATTCAACAAATTCAGGAATCCTTCAATATAAATATAGTGCAGCGAACATATGTGTTCCCTGGCATGTTTTTTAAAATATCTTTATCTATATCCATGTTATTTGTAATTTACCTTTTGCAAAGACCGACTTATTATGTATTTTGTATTTCTTGAATCACTACACTAGCGAATTTAATACTGACTTAAATGTTGAAAAAGGGTATAAAAATTTGTAAAAAGATATAAAAATTGACCATCAAATAGATTCTATTTTCTCTAATGATATTTCAAGTTTAAACCGGTTTGACCCGTTAGATAAATTTTCTTTATTCAACGTCCCGCCAAATCTATTCGGAATACAATTCTCGGTGTTCATCATTGATCATTAGAGAACAAGATTACACCACTTTATCCTGATTATTGCCATATTTTATCCACTCTCGATAGTTAAATTTAAAAATTTTAAGTTTAACTATCTCTAGTGGATAATATATATCTATATTTATCTTTAAAATTTGTCATTCATTGTTTGTCTTTAGGTTTACAACATCATCATTGTGATATGCATATAAATAAAACCTTCATATCTAATACGGGATAAATGCAACATGTTATATAGCATTGATTAGTTAGAGTTTAACGTCCAGTGAGCAATATTTCAGCTTCCAAAAAATCTATATATGTAAGAGAAGAAAAAAAACAAAGGTGGAAGGGGCAACCGGGACAACGAGTTTTGATTGCCACTGGAAAAGGGGAGAAATGGGTAGGGGCAGGAAATTTAGCCTTCTATACGAGTCCCAGTGACTCTGCTCTCTTTAGACTATATAGAAGGGGTCTTTATACTGCATGAAGTGTGGCGTTTCTCCACAGTTTGGCTACAATGGTTGGCGGTCAGGCTTTCCGTCTTATGACCTGACTACCCCGCTGTTACATATGATTAAACCCTTTATATACAATGTATAATGGGATAAATGCACAATGTTGCATGTAAATAACAAAATACCGAAGTTACTGTGAATTAATTTCTTAATGCGCATTTCGACAACTTATTAATGAAAGGAAGATAACAGGAACACTTGCAATGGCCGAACATTACAATCACATGTCACAATCAACCCGGGAACTGCACAAGAAAAACAATAAAATGACAAACGACAAACATAGATAACGATAGAAACTCGGGATAGCCGGACTTGGTGTCGGCACTGGTAACAGCCAGCGGTAGGGTTAAACCAGTTTATGGGTACCCAAACCTCCCCTTTCTCTATCCCGTTTCCCTATAGTATAATAAACATACAAATAAAACCTTATGTCTCTTCAGTGCAGATCAAATCAAAATATTTGGAAATCCATATAAATAAAACCTTCATATCTAGCATGTGTATTCAACATTTACAGTTTAGATATTGGATGAAAACATAAAAGGCAGTTATTGAACATGTATGTGTATTAAGGCTTTCTTTAGAAGAATTTTTCCGGGTGAACGATACCAAACTTCTGAGCCTATAGTTGCATAAATTCACAAGAGTCAGATGTATTTTTTTTTCAGCCTCCAGTTTTCGGTGACTTACCAAAAAAGGTACTGGTGTCGGAATCACCGAGTAATCCAATAGCATCTTTCCAGGTGTCAGATCCCTCTGGTAACGACACAATTGCCTGTAAGATAAATCGAACAGTACCAGCAACTGAAGGAGTGTTTTTCTTATCAGGTCAGTATGTCAGTATTTAAATGTTTTTCTCCAATAAGGATGTATTAAGGTGAGTGTTTTGAAATTTGTATGAGGCATTCAGATTTCTCAGATTTATAAATTATTCCTAAGTAATATATATTTGTCCCACAACACCAAAATTTCTCGTCACCAAAGGCTTCGGTAGATAATTTATGGTCTGTAAGCCAGATTTCATTTAATTTTAAAAGTAACCAATAATGTCTCCGTGTTATACTAGGGTAAAAATCTTAAAAAAAAAGATTTTCCTGCCATTTTCAAAATGTGAAATTTCTTCAGAACAAGGATCTTAACCTATCAATATTTAGCTTAATTTCCTTTACCAGTGCCTATTCAATTTCAAGTTCAATTTAAAATCTTTAAAATCTTTTTTTTTTTAATTTCACATTTACATCCTAAAAGATTCAACATGTAAATAATTTTCATTGTGCCTACATGTAAAGTTGTTATGGTGTTTTGCCCTAAAAAATTTAATTGAGGACAAGCATTTAAGATCAAAATTAATCAAATAATTTTTACGTTTCATTTTCTTATTTCTTAACAGTATTTTTATGCGTTTCATATACTGAGCAACAGTAGAAACTTATAACGAAATGATATGGAGTAAATGCACATAAGACACATCCTCTACATTATAGCCTTTATTGTTGTTTTTGAAGTCGCCAAAAGAACACATAAAAGAATAGATTATTACTACAATTAAAAAGTCAATTGGTCAGAGAACAATTGCAAGGTCTTTTGCCTGTTTTCACCATGATTTCATGTTTAAGTTTCATTTTTATTACCTATTTTGTTCAAATATGTGATATTATCAAAAGTTCTGAACATTAATTGTGTCTACGTTCTACGAAATGGTTGCTATGGACATGAAAGTGACTTCCGGTTGGCAATGTCATATATTTCCTTTTCATGTCATAACGTAATTTTGGGGGTATTGTTGCTAAGGAATTTTATGACAAATAACATTGTTGCTAATGACATTGACATTTGACGTTGATCCCATTTTATAGAACTTGTTGTGCTGTACATTTTTTCCATCTTTTAATGTTTTTTTGTATCTTTAATAGATTTTGAGATATAAGCAAAAAAACCTAAAATAGGACCTTGAAAAACAGTTTTTGGGCAATAGGTCCAAAATAGTTCCCAATGATGCACACATTTTCTCCAATACATTTGATCACCTATCTCTTACCTTTGTGGAGATTATGCTGAAATAAAATCCTAAAAATTGGCCACGGCCTTGACCTGTGAACTTGATGACCTACACATTGTGCTCAAATTGAAGGTCTCTTGTTACTGATTATTTTGATATGTTTATTGACTATACTATCTGTAATAGTTTAAAAGTTATGTGTAAAAACCATATTCTGATGCACATCAAGAGTAATAACTCTCAAGGGGGTCATCGGTCTCAATGAAATAAACAATGGTAATGTGCACCTTATCAACACATTATCATTCATATTATAAAGAGCTGTGTGCAACACTATTATCTATATACCTCAATGAAATAAACGTAGCGCTTGATATGTTGAGCATTTGTTGATATAGTTTTTCGGCCACCTATTTTTATTTCTGAGTTTATCCCCTAACAAGGTAAAAGAACAAGATCAAAGGTCACCAATGATCTTCAATCTGGTACGCAAATTGAAGATCTTTTCGCACTGATCACTTTAAACATATATCTTTACTATATTATTTGTAAGCGTTTAAAAGTTATTCTCAAAAAACTGATATACTGAAACATGTCAAGGGCTATAAGTCAAAAACGAATCGTCGCAGACTCTTCATGTGAATGCATCAAATGATAAGAGAAGTATTTTTGCCAAATAATGTCTTCATAAAATTTTTATGGTTTCCAAGATATCGCGAAAAAAAATTAAATAGCAGTCATTTTGAAAGTGGCGGATGAAAAAAATTTATTGACCCAAAATTTGTAATCAGGACCATGAAAGCTACCTGGAATCTAAATTTGGTGTAAATCTGATATTTTAAGATATTTGATTTTTTATTGGAAAAACTATAACAGATAGAAGTCAACTTTAAATTGCAAAAATGTTCATCATACCAAGCTCTACCCACCTGGAAATTTTTTAAGAAAATCTAAATGCCCACTTAGGATTTGTCAAATTTTCTTAATTTTATACACCTTTGCATTAAATTTCAAAAACGATTTGAGATAGAGGTTAAGTTTGAACATCAAAAGTGTTCAGCTTATCAAGAACTATAATTTCTACATATATTCAACAGGTTCACATCTCATCAGAGTTGGCTCCCACGTTCAACGTAACACTCTTCGGGAAAGTGTTCTAAATTGTTAACTTCTTGAAATTTTTTCAATTATGTATATAAAGGCAATTTAACATGACAATTATGATCTACCGTATGACTGTATGCAGATTAATTGTTAAACCCTGTGACAGGCCGTGTGAATCTTATTTGATCAGTAGCCACCAGGGGAGCGATACATGCTCACATGTTGGCCTATGGTTATGGAATATATTGGATTAAACACATTTTCAAAATAAAGATTAAGTCTACTTTACATCAAACTTCATTTTCCTTGAGAGGAAGTGTAAAGAAAAAAAAATAAAAAGGTTTTAGTTCTCGTCTATGCAGTATTTTCATAAAATTACTATTGTTTCAATGGATGGAATTCTTTGCATTTACTCATCAAAAGAATTTCCTACAAATCATTTTCTCAAACTTGTTCAACAGATAATAGAATTTAAACATTTTTCTGTTGTTTTATCAAAGTTTTTGAGGTAGCTTAAATAAAAGTACGATTTTTATATATATATTGAAAGTCATTTTAAGATTGTTGCAGACTAAATATTTACAATTCTTAAACTTTAAACTTAAAACGAGGCAAACTGAAAACGCGTCTTGATAAGTGAAATAGGATGTTGTTATGGAATTATTTATGTTCAGTCTTATTTAAAACTTTCCTGACTATATGAATACATTTTGAAATTTATCAAAAGCGTACGAGTCCACGTCCTGTATGACATGTACAGTTACTCTACTTTAAAACGATAATTTAATTTTTTTTCACAAAAATCGACTTGCTTGATGCAGGGACTATATATATCTATATAGTCCCTGCTTGATGTCGACATTTGAAATTTTATAATTCATAATTAAAATTGATTAGGCTGAAATTTTACGGGACCTAAGCAACATTTCATGTATAGGTGATAGTCTTCTGTTGCTGAATATATTACGGTACCTAAACAGCATTTCATAAAAGGTGATATTTTTTGTTGCTGAATATGTATATTCGGGATTAAAACCATAAATCTTACTGAGATTTTTTTTTTCGTCTTGTCTTTCACTAGTGTAAGATTTATGGTGCCCTGTGATCGTTTATATGTTGTATTGTCTATTGGCCCCTTTGTCGGGCAACGGATGACAGTCTTTGAAAGAATATTTTGTCCAATATGTTATGCTTGTTGACGAGCCCGCATCCATGACAAAGGATACATGGATGTAGCGTTGTTCCAACATTTAGCAAGTTAATTCCACTCAAACCGGTGCTAAGGGCCGCCTTGAACTTACTATGAGGTAGGGGTGTTTGCTCTTTGTTGAAGGAACAACACATAGTTTTATATTAAACAGTGATGACCGACCTGAATGTATTCCATGCAATTGTCCTTATACAATTCAGCATGTTTTAAGTGAATGTGTAGATGGTGCCGATATCAGGCGTGGTTTATATTTTGCCGATTGTCTTAGAGACCTATTTACAAACATCACTGGCGACAAAATCGTTCAATTGTTAAAAGCAATCAATTTAATTAATAAGATTGAAAAGGATTTATCTTAAATTTTCTAATAATGTAATAGTTAAAGTAACACTTCTTATATATGTTTTTAATATTTTACACATATATTTTACTTGTATAGAGCTATATGGTTTTAGGAGGAGTGTATTGATATTTATTTTTATTTATTATAATCGTACAATATACCTAACAGGTTTTGTCACTATATAGCTGAAATATTGCTGAAGTTGGCGTAAAACAATCAATCAATCTTTGTTAAATGCCTCATGGTGACTTCAAGATGAAGAACAACAATGAAAGCGTTGTTCCATTTGCTTAATCTTGCCATGTATAGATAGAATTTTGTCACATGTACATTTACTCAATATCTCTTTATTTGATCAAAAGATTGTTAAAATCTGAGATGTGAGAAAGATTTACACAAAAAATGTTAGGAATTCCATAGCCAGATGAGCTGTTGTCTTCACGTCTTCAGCTCTTTCTACTAATGTCTATTGTACATTTTTAATTCAAAGATCTCCTCGTCTGAATCATAAGGCAAATTGAAACCAAACATGCATGGATGGTTTCCTTTAGAAAATATTCTGATAGGTCTGCATTTAATCCAAGATAGTGAGCAGGAGAAACATTGGAATAGGAGATTCAAAAATCTGTAAAATTTATTCGCCAATTAGAATACGTAGATAGTTCTCTTCAAATATGACCTGCAAGTCTGCACCTTATTCCAGATGGAAGTAAGTGGAGAATGTAGTTAAATTAAACTCACACGGAGTTTCTCTTAAACATCAAGACCAAACTTTGGGTGTCGTTGAACAAAGATTGCTTATATTTCCCTCGTCCAGAGTTGCCCAGATAATATAGCATTTTGTCTTTTCATCTGTTCGTTCTTTCATCACAAACGTAAGTCCATGTATCTTTGATCTGCCATTCATCGATGGACGTGCATTGGTTCACAAATGCATCTTTGATAGTTCTTGATGTTGGTATAAAAATTGGTTAACCTTGACTAGAGAAAACTATTTTGTCAATGGATAGTATTGAGGTTCCTTATGAAAATTAGGTTGCTTTCATGCACAAGTGACCTGGCTAAAAGTTGGCAGTTTGTAGCTAGAGGAATGATATTTTGTAGCCAGATGAATAATATTTATATTTATAGGATTAATAGTGATTTAGAATCCTACGAGAGGAACAGTTTATAAATTTGTGTTCCAAAGCTTTTTCTATATCTCCGCTTGAAAAGTGGGGGTTTATAGTGTTAGGGTTATCCATCTGTCCTATCGTCCATCCGTGCGTCCTTCCATCCGTCATTCCGTCTGTTACACCTAAGGGTACCAATTTCGTATCTGCTACTCCTCCTGAACCACTAAACAGATTTTCATAAATCTTGAAAATAGTCTCTATGACATAATGTAAATGTGCGCCTGTTATTTCAGGATTTAATTGTGTTTTTTTTATGTTTTTTTATTTGACAAAAAGACTGAAATAATGATTAAACATGTGTTTCAATTTTAAGGGAGCGAGATTTATTTGAATGGCTCAGCAACATTGGATAGAGATGTAGTGGATGAATATGAAATCAAATTACACTGCAGCGATGGGACAGACACAACAGAAAATATTATTAAAATTGAAGTGACTGAGGATACAGAGGACTCTGAGGAACCACCAGGTATGCTCATTTAATTGTTATGTCTAATCTTGTCTTGTATATGAAGCAAAAAATTTATATTACATTCCAGCTGAGGTGTAATTAGTTACGTTTTCTAAGACTAAAATAACATTAATACAGGACTTAATCTATAAACTATAGGGTAAGTCTCATTTGTTTTAAGCTACCGGTTACATGAATTGTATCCAATTGCAATTTGTACGAAATTATAAAACATTTCAAACAAAAATCTGAACATTATTGCAGTTTGTTTGAAAATATATGACGTTTCAAACAAAAAACTGAAACATGATGTTTTAGCGTGAAACTTTCTCGAATGAAAATTTTATCGTGATTTCCCGGGGTCACATGAAGAGACTTGCAGACCATATGACAATTTGCAGATACTAAAACGAAGATTTTTTCATAAGCAAATTTTGATGATTTGTCAATTTTTGTTCCCAAAAAAATGATGATTACTTGGTGCATGAACATTACCCGTCGTTTTTTTTTATTGCAGCCTTTACTTTCTGACTGCACATGAATTTGCGAAAGCATGCAAGTTCAACGTGATTTTAAATCTTACTTGTTAATGTTCTCTAAATGGATGAATAACTATTTGCACTAACTCTTGATAGGACAGCAATTCAAAGGGTAAAAAACACCGTTAGTTAATGAAGTTTTCTTTAACATGTAATTTAATAGGGTTAAAATTGCTTTTTTATATTGAATGACGAAAATAAGTATAATTTTGCCTTAGTTCTTAAATGTCATCCTTTTATTTCCATGCCTTGTGGCCGTCTCGCATCCTTGTTTTGTCTTTGTTTTTTCTCTGTAGCTGTTTTTGCCATGTCTGTGGTCTTTGATTTTTTGTGATCATCACTTCTCTAACTCTTAAGTCAATATGACATGTTAAAGACTTACGACTAATTTTCATCGTAAGATATTTTGTGAAAAGGGCTGCTGGCATGCCTCGCATGCCTGGCTTCGTATTTGCGTTATTGATTGATTATACAATTTTGCCACTTCTAAGAGATCAATATGGGGTTAAATAGATAATATTGAACGAGGATTTATCCGAGTTCAATATTATCTTTTGTGCTCTGGTAGACCCCATATTGATAGAGTATAAAAGTGACATAATTGTATTTTAATAGTTTATAGACATACCTTAGGTAAATGATAACATCCAAAAGGGGGTGTGGTATATCTGTGGTGTAAAAGGGACGTGGCCTCAAAACGTCAATCAACATAATTGTGCGAAATGATTATCTATCATGATCAAGTGTGCAATATGACATTTTTTCTAGGAAGTATGTTTGTATACTTTACCAAGTATATATATATATATATACAAAAGTTATATCGATATTCCAGTATATTCAATTTAATATAGCTACATAAATGTGGTGAAAAATTTCGACTTCCGATGGCATCAAAAAAGAAAAAGAAAATAATTGGTATTGCGACCAAATACATATAGGCCACTCAAAAGTCCTGTTTAGCAAATTTCGTTATGATGCATTATTTATATATAATAGCCCGTCTGCAAAATGAAACTTCAGTCACCTGGATTTTTTCAGATGGGATGGCCTACAAAGCTAGTCCAAACCTGTAGATGCTTGGTAATATATTTATACCGCTAGCTTCTATTGCTAGCCAAAGTAGTTGTTAAAATTAATATGGGGCATGCTTAAGATCGAAAGCAACAATAAAGGGGACATTTTGTTGTTTTTTTTTTCATGGATCATCGTGTATATTCTATCTCATGTACAATTACTCTACGCCGTTTATTTATTTTGTACAGTAGTCATATATAAAACAGCAAGAAATGTTATTTTTGTTCTTGTAAACGAAACCGCAAATAATGCAGACATGAAAATGGGCTAGCAAATGACCAAATTAATCCTTCTGAAATATAAGAAATATCAATGCATATATGTAATGGCGAGTTGTATCTGTTATGCAATTTGCAGGTTTACTGAGACAACTACTCCTCTAGACTAAAGTATTCATACAGACATCGTCATTCTCTGCCCTACTAAAATTCTTACAAACATGGTCATCATCCACCTAACAAAGTATTTTCAAAAACACTGTCATCCTCTGTGCTGCAAAGTATTTTTACAATACCCATTGTCTGTTCTACATAATTCTACAACGTCTTCCTCTGACCTACAATATGTTTGCCAAAACACTGTCATCCTTCACCAATAAGCGTGTTCGTACAAACACAGTATTCTTCTTTGCAACAAAATATTCTTACTAGCACTGGTATCCTGTACCCTTCTTTGTATAGGCAATGACAATTAAAGTAGAAAAGATATTAAATGACATTTGAAAGATGACAGCTTATATTTGTATGATAAATTTACCTGTATTTATATTTATAGGTATATCATTTATATATTTTCTCTTTCTTTTAGAATGGATAGTGATCGAATCTGCAGTGGTTGTTATCGTGACATTTACAGGAGTACTTGTCAGTATTGGTACAACTTATACAGTTCTCTTTACTTCCACTACATTGGTAGTTGACTGAAAGATCTTTTTGAACGAGACAAAAAATATCAAGTACTGTATAAATGGAAATTATTGCATGTATGTTTTATTGTGCATGTATTATTATTGTCATGTAGAATGATTTTCTTTTATGGAAAACAGATTGCAAGTACTTGCAGGCATTCGTGTGCTTAATTTTTCGTTTTATAGAAGTTCTTGTATTTTGTGTCTTTGTCATGTCGTTGATTTTCTATATTCTAGGGTTTTCTGTGTCTCTAAATTAAAATTTTCTACACTTCTTGTGATTTTGGTATTCTTCTGTTGTTGTTATGTCCTGTACTGTCAGATGCGTTCAGTTACCTTTTTGCATTGTCTTTGGACTTCGATTTTAGTGGTCGTCGCTTCCCTTGTTCCTTCTGTATTCTACTGTCGTTGTTTTGCTGTAAATTTTTAGAATAAAAATGACTAAAAACAGGTGGCTTAATGCTAGTATATGATTTCTTTTCAGCTCTTTTCTGATGTGGCCTAAGGGGTGAGGCTGTTCCAGTCTGTAATGATGCAAATGGAGGAATAGCGTACAGGGCAAGATTGAGCTCCAACAGCTTTGAGCACTCTTAAAATATGCGTTGAAATTATTTGCATGTGTGGAAAAAACATAATGAATAATTAAACTCCTCCTTTTATTATACCCCCGCTCCGAAGGAGAGGGGGTATACTGTTTTACCCTTGTCCGTCTGTCTGTCCGTCCGTCCGTCCGGAACATCTTTCGTCAAGGATTTCTCAGCTTGTGTATGTAGTAATGATTTGATATTTGGTCTGAAGCTTAAGTATGATGAGTTGTACTGTGTCTCCCCTTTTCAAGTCTGTCACTCATCTACTTCCTGTTTGACGAAAACTTTGATTTTTCCCATTATAGCCATATATTGAAAATGTTCGTCAAGGATTTCTCAACTAGTGCATGTAGAAATGATTTGATATTTGGTCTGAAGCTTAAGTATGATGAGTTGTACCGTGTCTCCCCTCTAGAAATCCGTCACTAATCTACTTCCTGTTTGAGGAAAACTTTGATTTTTCCCATTATAGCCATATATTGAAATTTTTCGTTGAGGATTTCTCAGCTTGTGTATTTAGTAATGATTTGATATTTGGTCTGAAGCTTAAGTATGATGAGTTGTACCGTGTCTCCCCTTTTCAAGCCTGTCACTTATCTACTTCCTGTTTGACTTCATCAATTTTTCCCATTATACCAATATATTGAAAATTTTCGGTCCATACATGTTTTGTGTCCACACCTGTATTGTATCCGCACACACTTAAATTTGCACTTTCCATATTGATTCGGTGTTCAATGAGCGGGGGTATAACTGGCTGCCATTCGGCGACAGCTCTTGTCTTAAACTGATTTAAGCACTCCTTGACCAATCTTTCTTAGTTGAGTTTTGTCTCATTATTTCCTTTTCAAGACGTTGGTCTTGCAGTTAGTAGTCTTCCTTTATTGGGTGTTATTTGTATGTTTAATCCTATGAGAACTGGGATACAGGAGGGGAGGTTTTGGAACCAATAAACTGGTTACCGCTAGCTTTTGCTAGTGGTGGTATATAGTCAAACTAATCCGAGTTGTCTTTTTGGGGGTTTTTTTTGTGCAGTTCCTCTGTGGATTGTGGCACCTGACTGTTATTGTCGGCAATTGTAGGTATTTCCTATCTTTCCAATTTCAATTTCACTTTCACATATTCTTGTGTGGAATACTATAATCTGAAAAGTTATTGTGATGAATTCTGTCCTGAATCAAAAAATGTTAAATTTAACTGCATAAGATAACAGTAACATCGGGTGAAATAATCTTGATATTTTATCAAGTCCTGTTTTGCTTTGCTGTTTATTTAACAACCCACGTTCGGAGTATATTTTACAACTCATGTTTTGCTGTATAATTTACAAGTAATGTTTTGCTGTTTATTTTACAAATCATGTTTTGCTGTATAATTTACAAATCATGCTTTGCTGTATAATTTACAAGTCATGTCTTCCTGTTTATTTTACAAATCATGTTTTGTTGTTTATTTTACAAATCATGTTTTGCTGTATAATTTACAAGTCATGTTTTGCTGTTTATTTTACAAATCATGTTTTGCTGTATAATTTACAGGTCAAGTTTTGTTGTATTTTCACAACTCATGTTTTGCTGTTGAATTTACAACTCGTTTTTCTGTATATTTTACAATCCACGTTTTCCTTTATACTCTACAGTGATGTTTTTACTGAATGTTTTACAACTCGTGTTTTGCTGTATTCTTTGCAGGTCATGTTTTGCTGTATATTTTACAACTCGTTTTTTGATGTATTCTTTGCAGGTCATGTTTTGCTACTCATGTTTTGCTTTATCATTTACAACTCATGTTTTGTTGTATATTTTTACAACTCGTGTCATGCTGTAATTTTGCTATTACCCCCTGTACAAGTCATGTCTTGCTGTTTATTCTACAACCCAAGTTTTTGCTGAAGTATTTTATTCAGTTAGATTTTGCGTGTCAGATTTATTGATATTATCATTATTATATATTATATAACCAGTAACAACTATTGTGTGCATTGGTGTTAGCTTCATCAACATTTTTGATTGCTATTAATAAACATTAAATGCCTTGGTTCTTCTGAATTCAATTATAATTATCTTGCCTGTATTTTGCAATAAACAATCAAACTTTTTTTAAATACATATATATACAATGTGATATTAATTGCATATTCCAAGTCAAATAGGTTTTGGTTCTGGAAAGCACTGTATGTCCCCTCAAATGTCTTTTGGGGGGTTGTGTCCTCTCTCTCTTTCTCTCTCTCTCTCGCTTTGCGATAATTTGGGTCCTTCAGTTATGCCCCTTGAAACCTCCATGAATACCTCGTAAACGAAAAGTGGATATGGTCATTCAACCAAGGCTTTTCAGACTTTCATTCACTTTCAATTCAGACAACAAACCGAAAGAATATTACTAATTTTTGTCGAAAGTCTATTAAAAATGTATGCAATCGTATTTTGAAAAGTAAAGTGGGGTCAGCGTGCAAATTTTCTAATGCATCATTGTGGATAAAGAAAAGTTCTTCAAGTTAAAGAAATCTAAGATGACTGCCATTGCAATGTAAATGGAAAAAGGCAGGAAAATTCGAAGTGCATTGGATGAAATTTTACACCATAGTTATCTGATGTGTAGAAATTAATGTTTAGTCTTAGACATCTCATAAATGCTGCTGTTGCCATGGAAACTGTGGAATATATTTACAGTGTTGTTACTACATTATAATAAGCAATATTTTTTATTGATTTGTTTTACTTCTGGAGTCTAATGGGGAAGCGGGGGTATCTAGTTTTTTTTTTTAAATCCCGGATCATACTGGGTTCTATTCCAATGTTTTCGCAACAGCATTTTTCATAATAGCCGAATTATTCTTAGAATAATTGTCGATCCCTTGACGTTGTTCTTATTATACCACATTGAAATCCTCTATATATTGTAAGAAAATCATGTTTATCACATACTGTTTCTCCTAAATTCATGTTTGGCTGTAAATCCTCAAACTCATTTTTGCTGTAAATTTTTAAAAACACGTTTTGCAGTGTACATTTTATAATGTTTTATTTCAGGGTTTTTGTTTTTCAATAAAATTTTGGGTAATATGTTGTTATTTATTAAAAACAATGTGTGAATGTACATTTATATATTGGTGTCAGATTCATCAAACTTTTTAGCCCACCTGACTATAGCTAAGTTTTGCTTTCACCATCGCCTGTCATCTGTCCGTCATCAATTGTCAGTGCTGAAATCACAATGCCATTTTGAAACAAATTTTATCATATTTGTCCTTCAAGGCAACTCCAGAAATAATTACCACTATGTCCGCAATATCAGTTACCTACGTTTATACCCGTAGGCATTGAGATTGTACCACCCTGAAGCACTTCTGTGCAGCCTGAGGCGTAGCCGAAGGCTGTACAGTGGTGCTGAAGGGTGGTACAATCTCAATGCCTACGGGTAGAAACGTAGGTAACGGATTTATCCCCGGCTTTGTCTTTTATTGCACCGAAAAAGCATATTAATGGAAGTAAATCTGTACGAAATTTCAACGTCATCTGTGTTCCGCAATAAAACAAGTATGATAAATATGCAGAAAATGCCCCACTTTCCATGTCGAGGATGGTACCTCAGGTACCAACCTCAGACTTTGCTGTTTTTAGGCGATTTGATTTTGGGTTGATGATTTCTTGAGGTTATAAAGTTTTTGGTGCCAGTTTTCACTACTAACGTCATAGAATATGTGACGTTATCACAAAGGAATTCCATGACACTGGCGCTAGCAACGCTCTTAACAACGAGACGGGTGCATGGGATTTGTACCAACGGGATGCCATCCAATCAAAAGCCGACATTCATCACAAGCCGGGGATAATATAGCTTAATCACATAATGCAAAAATTACTGTAAATTCAGTATGAAAACTTAGGTCTTTTAAGTACAGATCAAACTTAATATATGGAAAAATAGAAACCAATTATCTGATAGAGCACAAATAAGATCCACATGGAAAGCTAAGATCAGCTACGCTCAACTCGAGAAAAGACGAAATTTCTTACACTTGTGAAAGATAGTCCGATCTTTAATCTGATCTTATGCAAAAAAAATTAAATTCATTTATTTTCACCTTTCTATGCATTAACTTTACATATTAACTTGATAATTTTTTAATGTTTACATCTTGGTAAGGCATATATTCTGTTTGATTTTTTTCAATCAAAATTTTGTTGTGGTCCAACAATGCCATAAAGTTCGAGTTGACAGTGGACGGGTGTATCATGCGCTCTTTGCACAGCAGTTTATTTGACATAAAATGGTATGTCCATTGCATGTAATATTAAAATGTTTTACTCTTTTCAATTTTTTTTTTCGACCCAAAAATTAAACATTCAGTTTTTCCGAGATGAAGTTATCATTTGTTATCCACTAACCATTCACTACATGACTTGAGTTCACTACCTAGTCTCAAAGAGATTACACGGGGTTCTTTGTGAAAAAATAAATGTACTGTCAATTGCATATAGACGTTATTTACAATCTGCACTGATACTTGTTTTCTTTTCATTTACATAGCACAAAAATAAGAGAGGTCCCAATATACTACCTTGTGGAACATCACATTTAACGTAAAGAAATTGAATTAAAATAGCGTTAATGCCAACTTTCTGTTTACGGTTTGTAAGATAAGATTGAAACCATTTTATAGATTCAATGCCCATAATTTAGAGCCTTTTGCGAAGTATGCTATGATCGACAGTATCAAACGCTTTCTGTAGGTCTAACATAACCATACCAATACATAAACCTTACAGTCTGGTCTTTAATATGATCTATCAAGTGTATCAGGCACCGAGATACTTAAAGCAGGCATCATTAATTAACACAATGACCTGAATAAAAAAATAAAATGAAATTCTCCGAAGCTACGTGGCTAGATCAACTTTTTTGAAATGCAATTTAGAACTAAACTTAGTGTCAGTAGTTCTTACGTAACAAAATTGATAAATATTTGTCTCGAGAAACGGATTATTATAATTGTTCTTATTTCCAAATCCCTTTAACTGATTTTATAAAGAATTTGTCCTAGTTCATAATGTAAAATGCATTCGGATATTTAATTAATAAACTATGCATGCATTAGAAATATGTATGGTTAATTCACATCTCATACATCATACCGAAAAAATAAATTCCAGATCTAATTTTCTATAAATTGCTGAAGAGACACTGAAGAGACATAAGTTGTCGAAATGCACATATGCAGAAACAATAAATCCACAGTAACTTCGGTATTTAGTTATTTGCTGGATTTCCAAATGTTTACATTTTATATGCTCTAAAGAGATATAAGTTGTTGAAACGACCATATGCAGAAACTAAAGTCACAGTAATAGGGTCTGTAAGTCTCGTCCAATTTTGAAACTTATGGGGACATAACATGTACCCGGAAGTTGCATTTTTAACAAAAATATATGACGTTTTAATCAAAAACTTGGAACGTCATAATCCTCAAACGTCATATTTTGGCGGAAAACGTTTTCAAATTACAATTTTATCGTGATTTCTTGGTGTCACATGACGAGACTTACAGACCCTATTTCGGTATCTAGATATTTGTTACCATTGGGTAGATGCCTCTACTGATGGAATGTTATTCAACGAGGGCATTCACCAGCCCAGTATTCAGTACATCGGTGCTGACCCGAAAGCAGACCATATTTGGAAACTTGCAATATCTAAATTCATGTAAATTTTGATCAAAACTAAGGAATATCTACCTCATTCAAAGCTCTGTCCTTTAATTTTGCTTTCCATTTAGAACACACTGGTTACTTGTTCTCTATCAGGGTTTAAATTTGTTTGAATTTATAGTCTTCTTAATGTTTATATGCACTGAAGAGACATAAGTTGTCGAAATGAATGCAGGGGCTAAATTTATAGTAAGTTCAGTATTTAGTCATATTTGTATCGCATGCCAGGTTAAGGGAGTACGAGTGTCAGAAATTTTGTAATTAGAATTAAAATTCTGACCTTTTGTTTTGAAGAGCACTGCTAATTGGACAACTTGAGCAAAAAAAATTTGAAAATCCATGAAGGAATTTTTGAAATGTAAGACGTCAAAATTTTGGCGGGAAACAGTTCTCTCTAGAGTTTTCCATTAATTTGCAAAGATATTTATATGCATTTAAATATATGAAAATATAATTGGAAGTTGATTAGATTTTATACACTGTCTATAGTATACATTTTAATGTGACCTATGATCAAGAAAATATGATCCATGTGCAAAAAATTACACTGTTTGAATGGATAAAACCCGAGGATATCGAATGCTTCTGAAAATCTGAGGCTCGTACTCCCTTAATCTTAAATTTGGCAACGATAGATTCTGGTGGTCCTTGAAAGTATGTTCAACAAGTCTACAGCCTTCTTCTGTTTGAAACATGGTTTAACTAAAGAGTTCACCAGGATGCGATATGTATGGCAAGGGGACCATGACAGGAGCACTGTTGGTTTTGCTAAGTGGCTTCAGATATCTTTGAATATTGGTGTAATAAATAACTA
Source organism: Modiolus philippinarum (assembly GCA_002080025.1). NCBI lineage: Eukaryota > Metazoa > Mollusca > Bivalvia > Mytilida > Modiolidae > Modiolus > Modiolus philippinarum. The sequence continues at coordinate 312,896 of MJUU01021917.1, forward strand.
TGCTCCTAGTTAAGATGTGGTGCGGGCCTGGTGCCGATCGAAGTACCGGTGTAACTAAGTTCGGTTCTATTTGGAAAAGTAGTTTAAGATGAGAAAATCTTTCATTTGTTTATTACCGACAAGATCTAATGTCAAACTGTTCCCAACTGATGACCATCTTTAATAGGATAGTAGTGACCACGCCTCTTCCCCTGCGTAAGGGCTACCCAGTAATAGTGAGCTCAGAAATAAAATAAGCCTTCTCACAATACCAATATCAAGTTACATTGATTGCAAATATTCCCGAAATGAAAAAAGTAGCTACACACTATTCCCAACAATCCTACCCAAAAATGAAAGTTTTAAGTAGGTGATATTTTGGCAATATTAGAAAAAATGAAATACGTCCTGCAACACCTACAAAAATTGTTTAATCAATAAGGCGGAAAAATATGCACATCTGCACATCACCATCAACAATCCTACTGAATATAAAAAAAAATGTTTTCTGTCTAGTGGTTTTAGAGGAATTGCACTAATATGCCCTAGTTGTTGGTGGTTCAGGGGAATAACAAATCAAATGCAAAAGTCTCGTTACACCTACTAAAAATGATAAGATTACGAAATAAATATCTGATAGATTATCCAAAATAAATCCATATAGGAAAATCAAATTCCAAGTAGCAGGTTCATCAGTAAACAGGTATGTTTATGCGAAAATACAAAGCGACCAAATCAGAAAAACTCAAAATGCTCACTAGACTGTCATATACAATCCAAGACCAATTAACCAAATATCATTGAACTACCATTAATACATACATGAAATGTAACATTTGAATATGAAAGCTTAAATCTTATTTCACATCAAAAGCTTAAGTAAACAATGAAGGAATAAGGATTAAGGAGGTTTGCTCCTCATGTTTTGGAATTTCTGTCAGATTTTCGGGATTCTCTGGTTTTATCCATTTAAAAGCATTATAATTTTTTGCCCATGGACCCCCTTATTTTTTCCAATAATTTCATTTTATTCATCTTTATAAGCATTCTGTAAAAATTTCATTAAATTTTATTTATTCTGTCACACTCATTTGTGGTCAAACTTTGCTAATGTTAATTCTATGAAAAATCCGAGGAGTTCAGTTTCCCGCTAAATTTTCAATCACTTAAATCTTAAAAATGAGATCATCAATCTATCAATTTTTTTCACTTAAATTACTTCTTTTTTTAGTCTCCTAACAAAAAAGCACATTTATTTGAAATCCTATTTATTTTCAAATAGAGTAGCGAACACCCTTAAATGCACATGAGATAAAGTCTCTACAAATACATGTACTTGTACATGAGATAATATCTCATGTGTACACTTTGTTCAATTACTATTATCTAAATTTATGTAAATTTTAAAACCGGAGGATTAACTCCCTCCATCGTAGTTTTGTCCTTAGCTCTGTTTGATATTCTTTTTTATTCGGATTTCGTTTGGTTTTATGCATTTTAAACATTTTTTGGAATTATGGATTTCCTTTGTTTGGGTTCTAGTGCTGCTGATGAGGAATAAATTTCCGAAGTGGCCGTACAGCTCATTAAAATTTCTGAGTTAACATATGTGTTATGGTCTCATGTTCATTTACTCCATATCCTTTCGTAAAATATGGTATATCCAAGCAAACGAACGACGCCTTTATTTATGTTCATCATATCAGTTTGAGCGGAATTCTTTGCTAAATGTTGGACAACGCTACATCAACGTCTTTTCTGGTCATGGATGCGGCATCGTCAACAAACATAAATTAAACTGGGAAAGTGCTCTTACAATCACTGTCATCCATTGCACGACAAAAGCACTAGTGTCTCAAACTAGTGGACGATAACAACATATAGACAAACATAGGGCACTCTAAGAAAACTTGGCATAGTTAAAATAGTGAGATATAGGCACTATAAACAGGTGGTCAGAATTACATATGCATGAAAATAAAAAAAAAAATTAATGCCAAACTTTGAAAGAATGATAGTATATCCATATGAGAAATTCTCTCACAAAAAAGTACACCATAACTGAAATATATAAATAGACAGCATACATCTATCGCACGGGGAATCTTTACGGACTCCACACTGCAGGAGAGACAAACTCCAGTCTTAAATAAACAATGAAAAGATATGGAGTAAATGCACATGAGACAAAGTCAGTAAAAATACATGGTATATCCAAGCAAAGGAACGACGCTTTTATTGTTGTTCTTCATCTTGAAGTCAGCACGAAGCTGCTTTGTTCATTCCTCATAGTAAGTTCAAGACGGCCCATCGCAACGGTTTGAGTGGAAGTATTTGCTGAATGTTGAACAACGCTACATCCATGTCCTCCCCTTCAATGTGTTGAACAAGTATTTTCCCTGATGCACACCTACATGTTTCCATGCTGTGTGTAAATTTTCATCGAAACACTTCGATGGTTTTAGGAGTTCCTTTAGGGAGTTGATCTTTGCAGAAAGAATAAATGAAAACTCAAATTATCTCCCCTTCTCATAGTCGAACAGTAATTAAATTCCTTCATGCACATTTCAGTAAGAGTCCTTCTTTTGTGTAAATATTTAAACTCCTTTTGGTTTACAATGTAAGTTATCTCCCCTTCGTTATAACAACTCTTTATACGAAACGGTTTTCAATAAGTACAATGTAAAACGATTTCCGAAGGGTTCAAAATTTTAACTAAAATTTGGTGGTGGCAAGGTGAGATTTACGATCAGCCCTCTTATTTCAAATTTGGAAGAAAACCAGAAGTTAAACCAACATTAAAACATTCTTCCATATGGTGCAATGTTTTCAAGTGGTGGCCAACTTTGACGAGGTATGAAAAATAATGAATTTTTAGGAAAACCATCAAAAGACTATATATAATTAAAATTCGAAGATCTGTGAATGCATTTCTATGGGGTTACGTTTTGTGATCTGTAGTCCGCCGTCTGTGATTTGAACATTTTGATACCGAGTCATAGATACATCTTTTATGGTTGTAGAGTTGTTTGCGAAAAAAAACGTTCAGTTTTCCCATATTTTATTTAGATAGCAAGAGTGGAAATTTTATCACATCTTTTTACTAAATACTCCTCTGGAGATTCGGAGAAAGTTTGGCTAATATTGGCCTTGATGCCAATAGCTTTAAAAAAAGATGTTACTTACCGCTGCGGGGGCATCACTGTTGATATTCTAAAAATAAATTTATTCCTTTGCAGCTAACCTTACCATATATATTATCATTTATATTAAGGAGGTTCGCTCTTCTTGTTTTGGGATTTCTGTCAGATTTTCGGAATTCTCTGATTTTATCCATTTATAAGGATTATAATTTTTCACGTTGACCCCCTTTATTTTTCCCATAATTACATTTTATACATCTTCATTTGTAAAAATGTCATCAAATTTTATTTATACTGTCACATTCATTCGTGGTCAAAACTTGCTAAAATTTATCCGGAGTACAGTTTCCCGCCAAATTTTCAATCACTTATAATTCAAAAACGGGATCATCAACCTATCATTTTTTAGCTCACCTGGCCTAAAAGGCCATGTGAGCTTTTGCCATCACTATGCGTCCGTCGTCCGTCTGTCGTCCGTCTGTCAACAATTTCAAAAATCTTCTCCTCTGAAACCGCTTGACCAAATGACACCAAACTTGGCCTGAATCATCACTAGGGTATGGCTTTTCAAAATTGTGTTCGATAAGTTCCGCAGTCAAACAACATGGCCGCCGTTGCTAAAAATAGAACATAGGGGTAAATTGCAGTTTTTTGCCAAAAACTCAAAAACTGTTACAGATATCAAAATTCTGACATAGGGTAAAATTGTTCAGAATGACAAGATCTACCTGCCCTGCAATTTTAAAGAAAATCCAAATACACAGGTAGGAGTTATTGCCCTTTATTCATCAATATTTTATAATTTTTACAATTTTTGTCTATTATTTCCAAAACTATAACAGATAGAGGTCTAGTATTTAATGATAAAATGTTTGCCTTCTCAAGATCTACCTGTCCTGCAATTTTGAAGAAAATCCAAAAACCCATGTAGGAGTTATTGCCCTTTATTCATCAAAATTTTACAATTTTTATGATTTTCGTTTATTTTTTCCAAAACTATAAAAGATAGATGTCAAGTGTAAATTGATCAAATGTTTGCCTTCT
>MJUU01021917.1:318226-330173 GCA_002080025.1 Modiolus philippinarum
CATGACAAGATCTACCTGCCCTGCAATTTTGAAGAAAATCCGAAAACCCGTCTTGGAGTTATTGCCCTTTTTCCGTGAAAATTTCAAAATTTTGATATTCTCAATTTTTTTATCGCAAAAACTATAACAGATAGAGGTCAATTTTAAATTGCAAAAATGTTCAGCATATCAAGATCTATCCACCTTGAAATTTTGAAGAAAATCTGACTACCCGTATACGAGTTTTTGCCCTTTATTGGTCAAATTTAAGAAATTTGATACTTTTTGTCATCAATTTAAAAAATCTTCTCCTCAGAAGCCACTCAGCCAATTGTTACCAAACTTGACATGAATCATCACCAGGGTAAACAGTTTCAAAATTGTGTTCGATTAGTCCGAAAACCAAGCAACATGGCTGCTGTTACTAAAAATAAGAACAAAGGGGTAAATTGCATTTTGTGCAAATAACTCGAAAACAATTACAGATATCAAAAATCTATTTGGGAGTGAAAATAATCAGCATGTTAAGATCTACCCGCCCTGCAATTTTAAAGAAAATCCGAAAACTAGTGTTGGAGTTATTGCCCTTTTTCCGTGAAATTTTCTTAATTTTAATAATTTTTTTTTATTTTAAAAAGTGTAACAGATAAAGGTCAAGTGTAAATTGCACAAAGGTTCAGCATATCAAGATCTACCCAACCTGAAATTTTGAAGAAAATCCAAAAATCTTTGTAGGAGTTGTTGCCCTTTTTCATGGAATTATCAAATTTTCATATTTTGTCGTCTTTTATATCCATAACTAGAGAAGATGAAGGTTAAGTGTAAATTGATTAAAATGTTTGCCATGCTATGGCAACTTGTAAACTGGTGTTGAATATTGTTCATTGACCACCATTTTCAAAATGGCTTCCAAAAAAGGCGGGAAAATTCAACATTGTCCAAAAGGCTCTGTAAGTCTCGTCATGTGACCTCCGAGAATATACGTGAAACGTTGTTACCGGGTACATTGTGCCTATGTAGTACTATGAGAAATTGTTGGATTTTAGGTTCACAGCTCAAATTAAGAGTGGGATTCGTTTCCCCCCAACCAGAATATTTTATCCTTCAAGAATTATACACTTTATAACCTTAACCTAGACTGAAATTAAATAAAATGATGCATTCTCTATGTAACGTCAAGTGAAGTTTGTCCCGGAAGTGAGGAAGTGAAATGACGGTTTCAGTGCATTATATATTAGAGTTCCGGACTTTGAAAGTGAAAGTAGAACGAGACTTACAGACCCTATTTCAATGGAATTTGGTTTCCAAATAGGTTTTGATGTCGCAAATTCAAACCAATCTTAAAAGTTGTTCGTTTACCGCCATTTTCAAAATGGCTTCCACAAAAGGCGGGAACATTCAACATTGTCCGATTTCAATGAAATTTGGTTTCCAAGTGGATATTGATGTTGCGACTTCAAAACAGATACTGAAAATTGTTCGTTGACCGCCATTTTCAAAATGACCGCCAAAAAAAGTGGGAAAATTCAACATTGTCCAATTTCAATGGAATATGATTTCCAAATAGGTTTTGATGTCGCAAATTCAAACCAATGTTAAAAATTGTTCGTTGACCGCCATTTTCAAAATGACTTCCACAAAATGCGGGAAAATTCAACATTGTCCGATTTCAATGAAATTTGGTTTCCAAGTGGATATTGAAGTTGCGACTTCAAAACAGATGCTGAAAATTGTTTGTTGACTGCCATTTTCAAAATGACCGCCAAAAAAGGCGGGGAAAATTTAACATTGTCCAATTTCAATGGAATTTGGTTTCCAAATTGGTATTGATGTCGCAAATTCAAACCAATGTTAAAATTGTTCGTTCACCGCCATTTCAAAATGGCAACATAAAAAGGCGGGAAAATTCAACACTGTCCGATTTTAATAAAATTTGGTTTCCAAATAGATCTTGATGTTGCAAATTCAAATCTGGCGTTGAAAATTGTTCCTTGACCGCCATTTTCAAAATGGCCGCCAAAAAAGGCGGGAAAATTCAACATTGTCGGATTTCAATGAAACTTGGTTTCCAAGTAGATATTGATGTTGCAACTTCAAAACCGATGTGGAAAATTGTTCGTTGACCACCATTTTCAAAATGGCCGCCAAGAAAGGCAGGAAAATTCAACACTGTCCGATTTCAATGACATTTGGTTTCCAAATAGGTCTTGATGTCACAATTTCAAAACTGATGTTAAAAATTGTTCGTTGACCTCCATTTTCAAAATGGCCGCCAAAAAGGCGGGAAAATTCAACACTGTCCGATTTCAATAACATTTGGTTTCCAAATAGGTCTTGATGTCGCAACTTCAAAACTGATGTTAAAAATTGTTTGTTGATTGCCATTTTCAAAATGGCTGCCAAAAAAGGGTGGAAAATTCAACATTGTCCGATTTCAATGAAATTTGATTTCCAAATAGATATTGATGTTGTGACTTCAAAACCAATGCTGGAAATTGTTTGTTGACTGCCATTTACAAAATGATGTCTCGACTTCAAAACTGGTGTCGAAAGTAGTCCATCCCAAAATGCATCATGCATACAAATATAGTTGACGTGGAACATGTCAGTAAGTGGGAATAGACTCTAACCATTCTACCTAACCAAGTTGCTCATGCGTAAAATGTAGGTCACAGACAACATCCGAGCATGCATTGCAGTTGTCATCCTAAAATGTATCATGCATACCAATATGGTTGACATGGGGCATGTCAGTAAGCATGAATGGACTAAAACCATCCTACCTAACCGATGTGGGGCATGTCAGCGGGACTTTAACCATTCTTCCTAACTGGACGCGGACGTGGACGCGGACGCCGAAGCCGGTAGTATCATATAAGCCCCCTCACTTCGTGAGGTGGGCTAAAAATAAAAAAATCATGGCAATTCATATCCAAAGCGATGCCTCGATATAGCAAGATGTGCATAAAAAGGAGGTATTTGATGTATTTTAAAACTGAATAAAAATTTTTACTGAAATATCGATAAATACCACTGGGGACTTATGCCTTTGAGATTAGTTCGCAGCACAGATATTTGCAAGGTTTTGTAGTTTTGTTTGTGTTATTTGCTAGTATATGAATTGCTAGTACGTGATTCATTAGCGCCCCAGCAATACAGAGGTCTATGTTTAAACAAATTAGTGATGTGTATAAATATCAATGGAAATTTCCAATTATGTACTTTCGGTTAAAGAAATTTAAATACCTTGATTTTCGTGTTAAAGTTAATCGGACGTTCAAAACGTTTGGCATTATTCAGCACATGGTTATTAGTAAAATAAAAACATACATTCTTTTAATGTAAACATCTTCAAAAAAGGTGCTAAGTCATTAACTTAGTAAATATTCGAGCAACGCTGATATCACATATTTTTTAGCGACAAAGTCTTGGTGAAATTCCATTTTTAATTCTATATGAACAAGTAAACCATTCATATACATGTTGGAAAGGTAAAATTTTAGAAAATATCGTTTTTCACCTGAAAGTTTGAAATTATGTCGAAGTATTCGAAGAAACTATAGTGTGTGGATCTTTATTCTGTTGACCATCGTGTAGCCTATACATTGCTGAGTTCCGTGGTATATAGAATTATTACATTATTGCGTTTGAATAATGTGCAAACTTACCTTTTCTCCAAACAACCGTTCAAAAATTGTCAAAAACTCCACCAATCCTAAGCATATATGCTTCCGCCCGCAATATCTGTTGGTACGCTGTGAGTCGTAGAACAGTTGTGGAAATATAGTTTCCACAACAAGAACTAGTTGATTATGAAATTTCTAAAATCGAGTTAAATTTTGAGAGCGAGACTTGCCGAGCTTTTAAATTTTAAATAAATTTTAAAATTTATTTAACGAGATGTGATAAATTTCATAATTAACGTTTTTAAGTTGTGGAAACTGTTTCTCTAATGACTTGACGAAAAACATCGAGGATTGTATTCCGAATATATTTGGCGGGAGATGTCACGAAACTTGTTCTCCTCTCTAGAGGGGAGAACAAATGTTTCCACACCGTTCAGGAAGTGTGAAAACTAGATAGAAATTAGAGAAATAGTAAACTAAGTTAAGTTAAAACAGTTCTAAAAGCAATCATAAAGCTGAGCAGTTCTAAAAGAGTTAATAAGACAGAGCGGTTCTTAAATAGGTCATGAAAATGGATTTTTTTTTCTGTTCACTTCGAGCAGTTCAAAGAGCGGTCAAACGGGAGAGCAGTTCTAAAAGTGCTATAGCTTTATAGGGGTAACAAACACTAGGAACGCCAATAAGCCACACCACAGAATTTCGGAAACAGTTGTGTAACTTATCTTATCAGCACTTGTGCTAGGTCATATTGTTGGCAATTTAAAATTTTCAATAATTTATTCTGAAATTTTTTGGTACCCATATCATGTTAATTTCAAAAGTAAGATGTAACTGCTGCTTCAGGTTAAATTTCTGAACATATTTCTTGATTATATGGTATCAAAATTTCGAATGTATGATAATGTTTGATGATGACCATGATTTTTTTTTAAAAATTCACCATACCATGCAAATAGGATATACTGTGTGTCAATTTTATCTCTTAAAATCAATGTTCTACATGACTGTTCTTTTTAAACTGCATCACTCGAAATACACAGCATTGAGTGCACGCAAGTGGTGTTTTGGCGCAAATTCCCGCATGATTGGTTTTCTTAATTGTTCCCTAGAAAGCCTTACCAACAGGTCAAATTTACTAGCCTCAATGTTTTGGGACCGGTTTTCTGACAAATTTTTCCTGGAATATTTCACAAAAGACACTATTTTTCCACCAACAGACATCACTTTCACCTTTATCTTCTCTGAACGAAGTTGAATCGGTTTGAAATTTTGTCGAATTCTTTCGCGATATGTTTTGTACCTTTCTGCAAATTTTCAACCGTTTTTGGTGCTTAGAATTGGTATGAACAATATTTTGTTTCGAATGGGTCAGTTTACTCATATTGGAGACTTACAAGTTGACGATAGAAGGCCTCCTCTTCTTGAAACAGCAAATGATACTAACCCAAAACAGATTTTTGACAAATGAAACTCAAATGCCTTAATTGTAATTCAAAAAAATATGGATTTATTTGATCAAGATAAAATGGGGGTAATCTTAAATTGGAATAAATTTGTAATGATTCAACTTTTGGTCAATTCAAATAATTTTCAAATGTCTTCGTGGATTCACCCAACAAGCAGATCTCTACAGTAATCTAAAGATTTAAAATGCTAGTTTGCAAAATAAATTATGCTGAATAATATTTATTTGTGAAAAATTTATCTAATTTAAGAAAAATCAAGAGTTGAGTATTTTCAAAATAGACAGAATTAGTTGATTATTCAAATAGTTTGACATTTCTAGAAATCTAAATGCTTCGAAAGTAGTTTATCTCGTTATTTATGATATACGAGTACTTCTTCTTTTAATAAAGAAAAGTATGTACAATATGGCACATATCTCCGAATTTGAAAATTTGCGGTCAAAAGACTTTTGAGAACTGTGTTCCACTGGCCCAGTGTTACAGAGATCTTTGAAAGTAATCCATAAATCAAGTGTTAAGTTTCTATACCAATGCGCAGCAAATTTTGATAAAATCTCATCCTTAAACCCTTTCTAAAGGACAAATTCCCTGCATCCCTGGTAAACCTGGGCAAGTCATTTCAAATATTTTATGTATTTTCCCCAATTTTTTTATATTTACCATGTACCTTGCTGGCGGCAATTCTGGAAAAAAGCTTTTACAAGGGTATCACATCAATACTATTGTGGTTTCTATTGGATTAGTAGTTTCAGAAGAAAAGTTACTGAATATCATTAGTAGAATGCCGTTATCTGCTATAGCTAAAAAATTATGAAAAACATAGACCAATTTACCACAGGGGACTTATAACTTTTGATAGTTACGTAGTTCACAGCACAGACATTCTCAGTAGTCATAGTATTCAATCAATTCACTCATTTAGGTCAATATAAGTTTTGCTATAGGTAAAGATAAATATATATAAATTCAATAAGTAGAGCAAATATCAACACCAGTCCATCATTGCGTAACAAACATTCTGCTTTGCTAGTACATAATTCAAAAGCGGCCCCAGTGGTACGTAGGTTTATGTTAAAAGTACTTATTAATATGTTTAAATTCTAACTGAATATCATTATCATACACTACCTATATCAAATATCTAAATACTACGATTTCCAAGGGACACTATTCTGTTGTAAAATTATCTCTAAAATATATTATATAACGATAATGATAGCCCAGTTAACCACTAGCGACTTAAAATTTGCCTTGGAGATGTATTTCGCAGCTCAGATATTTAGCCAAATTTCGTAGTTTTGTTGATTTTTGTTGGTATTTGATTTGCTAGTATGTGGTTCATTGGCTGTCCAAATCTATGCAGAAATAATTTTATCCAAGTCCACAAGTAAAAGTGGAAATTTCATATAATGTACTTTCGGTCCAAAGATATGTCGGATGTTTCGGATAATCCAAAGTACAAAAGAGATTGTGACAATTCAGGGTACAAGAGAGATAATGGTTTACACTTATATGACAAAAATCTCATAAACGGTGATCAGTCATTATATTATTAAAAGAAAAAAAACAAATTGTTTTTTTTTTTTCCTTTTTTTTTAAATCATAGAATAGCCACTATTCTTGATTACAATCAGTCACCTAAGTTGATGGGTACCGTTCCTTTAACTGTCATAAACGCACGTGATGATGCCATCAATGACTGATAAACCTTATTGCTTCTAGAGTTTTTGAAATCTGCAGTTTCAGAAGCAGTATACCAGGCATCGGTGCATGTGTTGAATACAATAATATATTAATGCACATCTATCACATATATTAAAGAGCAAGACGGGTACATATATTGTTGAGCAATACTTGTAAGCTTTGTTGGATTGGAATAGATCTTCAATTGAACCCTTCAGTTAAAGAACTTTGCACAACATACAATACAGGTGTATCAATGTTACCCCTCTAACTTATTTACTAGTTTATTAAGGATGGTCACTCCTCTGGTTTTTGAAACTGTCTATGAATTTCCGAATTCCATTACTTTATCCTTCATGATGCATTAGAAGATTTGATTGTATACATCTTCAACAGACTTTTGACACAATTTAATGAAATTCTTGACATTCATTGCATTTCAAAGGTTAATTACTTTAATGCAAAGTGAATGGAAAGTCTAGAGAATTCCGGTTTCCCGCCAAAATTTCAGGCACTAAAATCTTAAAAACCCGGCACACTGACCTATCAATATTTTTTGCTTAAAATGATGTTCGATCGATGTTCTAATAATGTATTTGGAAAAAAGTTAAGGTCAATTGCAAAAAATTTACTTTAGAGGGACAATGAATCCTATATGGGTAATCAGATATTCATTAAAATGACAAAGTGCGAGGTTCTTGATACGCTGAACATTTTTGCAGTTAAAACTAGATACCCTAATCTTACTTAATTTTTAATGCACAAGAAAAATTGTTAGTTTTGAATTTCTACGACAAAAAGGGGCATTAATTAAAAAACTGGTAAAGTTTTCTTCAAAATTGCAGGTTGGGTATGCTGAACATTTCTGCATTTAACTTTACCCTGATTTCATATAGCTTTTAATACATAAGAACAAATTTTTAACTTTGTTATATTTTTGGAAAAGTAGGAGCCGTCTTGACTACTAAGAGGTATTAACAGCTAATTGTTGAAGGCTTCGTGGAAATTTCACAATGAAGAACAACAATAAAAACGTTGTTCGAAAGTAAGTGAGAACCGAACCGTCAATCCAAAAGCGAACAATCCAAGGACAATGGCAACACCAGAAACAAAAAGGGGGAAAAAGAGAGACACAACATGGGTACGGCACAGAAAAGAAAAATGAAGACACACACACACAAAGATGAACAACACGGACCGAATAAAAAGCATGGGTTAGATCAGGTGCACCGGTAGAGTTAGCATCTCCTGCTTCTAATAAGACATCCGCCGTGTTGAACATGTCAAATCCGGTAGTAAAGTCAAATCCGGTAGAGGAAACAATTCAGCTTTAAAGGGAAAGATCTGTTGTCATGTGGGAAACAGATATCCCATAGCGGTCCACAAGATGGTGATGTCGACCGTAAAACTTCTGGAGGGATGACTTCAAGTTTTGGGTAACATACCCTTGTTGAAGTAGCCTATTTGTGAGCAACCGGGCTCTATCAAGGAAGTCACTGTACCGAACACAGGCTCTTGAATAGCGAATGAGCTGGGAAAAAGAAAGGAAATGGGGTAAATGTCAAGGAGACAACATCCCATGTCTAGGTAAAACGACCCAAAACAAAGCACCATGTATTTTTAAGAAGTTTTCTCATGTGCATGAAATCGTTGTGTCTTTGTGTTTCCGATGATGCAACTGTCTCGTGGGAGTCTTATTTAGATTGGTGGTTTTGTTATCGCTAACTTCAAGTTGAAGATAGCTTACATAGTGAACTTCATACCATTTCATTGTTTTAAGTCAAAAACAGGATGTCCAAATTTGTTCAAAATTGCATGCCCGGTAGATCTTGTCATGCTGATTCTTTTTACACTCGTTTGATATTTGATACATGTAACAGTGCTAAATGAAGCAATTTACACCTACATTCTACTTTAAACAACAACGCAGCTTTCGATTGATCAATCAACATGAAAATCACATCACTTCATATCTATTCAAAGTTTTAACCAAAAATATCGTTAAACATAATTCTACAACGGATTGATGGCATACGACGGAAGCAAATGCAATGCCAAAAAAAATCGCCCTGGCTAAAGCCAGATGAGCTTAAAAGGAGGGTATTTGATGTACTTTTAAACTGTATAAAATTTTACTGAAATATCTAAATTTGATATCGATAAAAACATAGGCCAGTTTACCACTGGGGACTTATACCTTTGAGGCGTAGTTCGCAGCACAGATATTTTGCAAGGTTTTGTAGTTTTGTTTGGGTTTTTTTGCTAGTATTTGCTTTGCTAGTACGTGATTCATTAGCGGCCCCAGTAGTACAGAGGTCTATGTGAATATAAACAAGTAATGTCTATATATATCAATGGAAATTTAAAATTGTGTACTTTCGATTTAAAAAATTTAAATACTTTGATTATCGTTTTCAAGTTTATCGGAAGTCCCGAGCTTTCCGCATGAATCAGCATATGGTTTTAGTAAATAAAAGCGTTCATCTTTTAAGGTTAACATCTCAACAAGGGTGCTAAGTCAATACCTAAATAAAAGAAAATTACAATAAATCGTATAATATATAAGGGACACTATCCTCGACTTTATTTGGTTTATATCAGGCACAAGCATTTTCATTGTTGTCGGAAAATCAAGAGATGATTGCAGCAAATTGTTTCAGATGTTTCCTCAGAACTAACAGTTTATCGACATATCCCAAATGAAAAGCTTAATTAATCACACAATACTGAAGTTTACTGTAAATTAAGTTTCTGCATATGGTAATTTCGACAACTAGTGTGTTCCAGTACAGATCAAACCAAAACATTTGCAAATCCATCAACTGAAATATATTATTTGCTTATTCTTTTGAGCAATAAAGTACATGTATGTTTCATCTGAAATTTGTTTAAAAGCTGACAGTATAAAACAAATAACCAATAGGATCTAAATAGAAATTCCAAAATCAGTCAAGGACAGAGCTATGCGAGAGGGAGATACACATTAGTTTAAGATTTCGTGGAAGTTTCCAAATCAATCGGTTTTCAGGCCAGCACCGTATTACAGTTGGGTGCAGACATAACCTCTCATCCAAATTAACTCGGCCAATTCTAAGCTAACTTGAAGTTTACTTAGAGCAGTTGTGGAAATGGTAAACTAAGTTAAGTTAAAACAGTTCTAAAAGCAATTATAAAGTAGAGAAGTTCTTAAAAAGGTCATGAAACTGATATTTTTTTCTGTTCACTTAGAGCAGTTCAAAAAGCGGTCAAATAGGAGAGCAGTTCTAAAAGTGCTTAAGTTTTATAGGGGTAACAACCACTAGGAACGCCAATAAGCCACACCACAGAATTGCGGACACAGTTGTGTAACTTATCTTATCAGCACCCGTGCTAGGCTATATTGTTGACGATTTCAAATTTACAATAATTTATGCTGAAATTTTTTGGTACCCATATCATGTTAATTTCAAAAGCAAGATGTAATTACTGCATCAGGTTAAATTTTTGAACCCATATCTTGATTTTGGTACAAAAATATTGAATGTATGATAATGTTTGATGGTGTCCTTGCTTTTTTTTAACCATACCAAAATAGGATATACTGTGTGTCAATTTGATCTGCTAAATCAATGTTCTGCATGCTTGTTTTTTCAAACTGCATCACTTGAAATACACAGCACTGAGTGAACTTAAGTGGTGTTTTGGCGCAAATTCCCGCATGATTGGTTTTCTTTATTGTTCCCTAGAAAGCCTTAACAACAGGTCAAATTTACCTGCCTCAATGTTTTTGGACCGATTTTCTGACAAATATTTCCTGGAATCTTTCAGAAAAGACACTTTTTTCCACCAACAGACATCACTTTCACCTTTATCTTCTATGAACGAAGTTGAATCGGTTCGAAATTTAAATTTTGTCGAATTCTTTCGCGATGTGTGTTTGCACCTTTCTGCAAATTTTCAACCGTTTTAAGCTCACCTGGCTATGCCAGGGTGAGCTTTTGCCATCACTTTGCGTCCGTCGTCCGTCCGTCCGTCGTCCGTCCGTCCGTAAACTTTTCATTCAAAGATCTTCGCCTCTGAAACCACTGGGCCAATTGAAACCAAACTTGGCCACAATAGTCTTGCGTGGTCCCCTTTAAAAATTGTGTCGCACAGGTCTGTTCGTCATCCAAGATGGCCGCCAGCTGGGACCAAAATTTAACATTGGACCCTATGGAGAAAAAAACGTTTCAAATTCTATTTCTCTGAAACTACTGGGCCAATTGGAACCAAACTTGGCCACAATAGTCCTTGGGTGGTCCCTTACAAAAAAGGTGTTTTTAGGTCCGCCTGATTTCCAAGATGGCCGCCAGCGGAAAACATAGTTTTAACATTGGACCCTATTGGAAAACACCTTCAAAGATCTTCTTCTCTGAAACTACTGAGCCAATTAGAACCAAACTTGGCCACAATAGTCCTTGGGAGGTCCCTTACAAAAAGGTGTTTTTAGGTCCACGTGATTTCCAAGATGGCCGCCAGCGGAAACATAGTTTTATCATTGGACCCCATGGGAAAACATTTTCAAAGATCTTCTTCGCTGAAACTACTGAGCCAATTGGTACCAAACTTGGCCACAATAGTTTTTGGGTGGTCCCTTACAAAAAAGGTGTTTTTCAGGATCGCACTACATTTAACATGGCCGCCAGCGGGGACATAGTTTTAACATTGGACCCTATGGGAAAACACATTCAAAGATCTTCTCCTCTGTAACTACTTGGCAAATTGGACCCACCTTGGGCCACAATAGTCCTTGGGTGATCCCTTACAAAAAAGTGTTTTTATGGTCTGCGCGAATTCCAAGGTGGCCGCCAGCGGGAAACATGGTTTTAACATTGGAGCCTTTGGGAAAACACTTTCAAAGATCTTCTTCTCTAAAACTACTGATCCAATTGGAACCAAACTTGGTCACAATAGTCCTTGGGTGGTTCCTTACAAAAAGGCTGTTTTTTAGGTCCGCACAATTTCCAAGATGACTGCCAGCGGGGAACATAGTTTTAACATTGGACCATATGGGAAAACATTTTCAAAGATCTTCTTCTCTGAAACTACTGAGCCAATTGGTACCAAACTTGGCCACAATAGTCTTTGGGTTGTCCCTTACAAAAAAGGTGTTTTTCAGGATTGCGCTACAATCAACATGGCCGTCAGAGGGGGACACAGTTTTAACATTGAACC
>MJUU01021917.1:331376-341899 GCA_002080025.1 Modiolus philippinarum
CTAAAGATTTAAAATGCTAGTTTGCAAAATAAACTGTGCTGAATAATATTTATTTGTGAAAAATTTATCTAATTTAAGAAAAATCAAGAGTTGAATATTTTAAAAATAGACGGAATTAGTTGATTATTCAAATAGTTTGACATTTCTAGAAATCTAAATGCTTCGAAAGTAGTTAATCTCGTTATATATGATATACTTCTTCTTTTAATAAAGAAAAGTATGAACAATATGGCACATAACTCCGAACCTGTCCTTTTCAATTTGAAAAATTGCGGTCAAAAGACTTTTGAGAACTGTGTTCCACTGGCCCAGTGTTACAGAGATCTTTGAAAGTAATCCATAAATCAAGTGTTAAGTTTCTATAACTATACGCAGCAAATTTGGATAAATTGTAACCATTGAAATCTTTCTATAGAGCAAATTCCACATATCCCTAGTATACCTGGGCACGTCATTTCAAATTTTTCATGTATTTTCCCATAAATTCTTATATTTACCATGTACCTTGCAGGCGGCAATTCTGCAAAAAAAGCTTTTACAAGGGTATCACACCAATACTATTGTGGTTTCTGTTGGATTAGTAGTTTCAGAAGAAAAGTTACTGAATATCATTAGTAGAATGCTGTAATCCGTTATCTGCTATAGCTAAAAAATGATGAAAAACATAGACCAATTTACCACAGGGGACTTGTATCTTTTGATAGTTACGTAGTTCACAGCACAGACATTCTCAGTAGTCATAGTATTCAATCAGTTCACTCATTTAGGTCAATATAAGTTTTGCTATAGGTAAAGATAAATATATATAAATTCAATAAGCATCATTGAGTCACAAACATTCTGCTTTGCTAGTACATAATTCAACAACGGCCCCAGTGGTACGTAGGTCTATGTTAAAAGTACTTATCAATATGTTTAAATACTAACTGAATATCATTATCATCTACGATTTCCAAGGTACACTATTCTGTTGTAAAATTATCTCTAAAATCTATTACATAACGATAATGACAAACCAGTTAACCGCTAGCGACTTAAAATTTGCCCTGGAGACGTATTTCGTAGCTCAGATATTTAGCCAAATTTCGTAGTTTAAAAATTTGTTGATTTTTGTTGGTATTTGATTTGCTAGCATGTGGTTCATTGGCTGTCCAAATCTATGCAGAAATAATTTAATCCATGTCCACAAGTAAAATGGAAATTTCATATAATGTACTTTCGGTCCAAAGATATGTCGGACGTTTCGTTCTTTTGACAATTCAGAATACAAAAGAGATTGTGACAATTCAGAGTACAAGAGAGATAATGGCTTACACTTTTATGATAAGAATCTCATAAACGGTGGTCGGTCATTATATTATTAAAAGAAAATGTTTTTTGTTTTTTTTTTTCAAACTATAGAATAGACACTTTTCTTGATTACAATCAGTCACCTAAGTTGAGGGGTACCGTTCTTCTAACTGTCGTAAACGCACGTGATGATGCCATCAATGAACTGATAAACCTTATTGCTTCTAGAGTTTTTGAAATCTGCAGTTTCAGAAGCAGTATACCAGGCATCGGTGCATGTGTTGAATACAATAAAATTAATGCACATCTATTCCATATATTAAAGAGCAAGATGGGTGCATATATTGAAGAGGAATACTTGTAAGCTTTGTGAGATTGGAATATATCTGCAATTTGAACCCTTCAGGCATAGAACTTTGCACAACATATATCAATGTTACCCCTAACTTATTTACTAGTTTATTAACGAAAGCTTTTTCAAGCTACTTGCCAAAACAGGGAAAACTTTCAATAAGCTAAGCGCAATCTTATGTCCTCTGTGAATAGAAATGAGCTTTTTTAACTATGTAAATTAATTAAGATAATTGAAATGGGTTAATGCAATCCGGGCTGATCCTCTTGTGATGTTCTTCTAATACTGTTATTGTGTTATACATGTTTTTTAATGTCTCTATGCCATTGTATTTGGTCTATTGAGAATAAAGATATATATATATGAGGGTATAACCCCTACCCCATTGACTCCAGAGTACACCCAAAATTTGAGATGAAGTCGGTTTTTATGCATATATTGTTACCCTTGTCCGTCCTTCCGTACGTCCTTAAGTCCGGTTAAGTTTTGCGTATAAGTACATTTTTCAGAAACAGTAAGAGATAGAACTATAATAGTAGGCCAGTATGTAGATATCTGAATGTACTACGCTAGGTAGTTTGACTCTTTGGCCTACATTTTATGCTTGAGTGACTCTTGTTAAGTTTTGTGTTCAAGTCCATTTCTCAACAACTACACATTATAGGACAATTGCCTCGATGAGTACTAGCAAAAAATCCTTGACAATTAAGTGACTTTGACCTACATTTTACGCTTCAGTGACTTTGGTTAAGTTTTGCGTTAAAGTCCATTTCTCGACAACTACACATTATAAGACAATGATGTTTCATCAAATTATTTGCCTTGATGAGTACTACCCAAAACATTGACAATACGGTATTTTTGATTCATTTTCAATCCTGAAACAAAAATATTATTATACGAAAAAAAATCAATACATCAATACCTTGAGAGGGAGACACTAATAAGTGAACAATGTTGAGCTGAGGGTGATTTATATTTAATCAGTTTATAGCGCTTCGGGTTAATTGTTTTTCGTCCATTAAAATTTACATAAATAATTGTCATGTAGGACAAATTATTAGTACACTTCAATTTCATAAATATGAAAAAGAAAGGAAATGGGGCAAATATCAAGGAGGCAACATCCCATATCCAGGTTAAAACGACCCAAAGCAGAGCATCTAGTTTGTTTGTACATATTTATTTCAATAGATCAGGAATCTAGTTATCCGTCTTACTGGTATTTTAGGAGATCGTTTCCGCATTCAATTATACGAGAGTTCCTTTCACGAAAGTCCCGTTTTAGATGGCTTTCAGGTACATTTTACGCTTCAGTTACTTGGTTAAGTTTTGCGTTTAAGCCTATTTCTTAACAACTACACATTATAAGACGATGATATTTCATACAATTAACTACCTTGATGTGTACTACCCAATTCTTTGACACTTAAGTGGCCACATAGCCAATAAGAACCAAATTTAGTCACAATAGTCATTGGGTGGTCCCTTTTAAAAATGCATTTAGGATGTCTTGCTTATTCCAGATGTTCGCCAGAAGTGAATATGGAGCCATATGGAAAATGCATTCAACGATCTTCTCCTCTTACACTTCAGCCATTTAACATTGATGTCTATTATTTAACTAGAAAATGGGACCCTTTAGCATTTCGTTTACTTTGACTTTCTATGTCAGCCATGAACCAGGTGAGCTACAGGCTCTTTAGAGCATCTAGTTAGGTCACCCCACGAAGTGAGGAGGGCTTTTGTGATAGCCATAGCGTCGACCTCCGTGTCCGATTAGGAAGAACGGTTAGAGCCCATTCCTGCTTACTGACATGTCCCACTTCAACTATTTTATTGTGTCTGATGCATTTTGGGATGTAAACTGCAACGCATGCTTCGGATGTTGTCTGTGACCTACAGTTTACGCATTAGCGACTTAATCAGAAAGAAGGGTTGAAGTCCATTACTGATATGTCCCAAATCAACTATATTGGTTTGTATGATGCATTTTGGAATGGCACCTGCAATGCATGCTTTGGATGCTGAGGGTGACCCTCATTTTATGCATGAGCGACCTGGTTAGGTAAAATGATTAAAGTCAAATCCCGCTTAATGTCCCACATCAACCTATCCATATGATATCGGTATGCTTAATACATTTTGGGTTGGCGGATGTAAGGAATGCATTAGATGCTCTCTGAGACATTCATTTTACACTTGAAAGAATCTCTTGGGATAATGAATATAGTCCATTACTGTTTACTAACATGTTCAACTTGTGATAATTTAATGATTCGCAACGAGGTTAGAATTACCTTAGCAGGCTGTGGCTGCTCTCTTTGTTTTATTATTATAACTGCATAATAAGTTCTGAATGCTAGCACCATTAAAAATAAAATTTGCATGACTTCTATCTTTAGACTTTGCAGCGAACAATTTCCATATAAGCACACGAAATGTAGAAAAATGTATGGGACTTTGGAAAACCTTTTTGTGACAAAATGGCTACCATACGAAAATGTAGAATATGCCGATTTTCTCCTTGTACCATTTCTTTTGAATATTGATGTAATGTACTTTAAAAACATATGCGAAGTAGTTTAAATCCTTATTATATCTTTCCTGAAACCTGTATCAAAATCAAATAATCAGTATTTTCAAACTATTTAGATTCTAGAAATGTTAAGCTATTTGGGTTATCCAAAATATTTTTTTTAATACTTTATAGATTTGTCTTTCATTAGACAAATTTCTCACCTAGTACTCCAATTAGCCACAAATTATCTGTATTACTAGCACCTGTGAATTGTTTGGACACGCGGAAGATTGGAATAATTCTACAAATTGAAAATTATTTGGATTACTGCTATTTAGTTCCTTTATACGATGTATTTTGATTGGCCCATTTTGTCTGCATAAAACCAATTTTAAGGTTATCTTGTTATTCTAAAGCGGTATGAATTTATTCGTTCCCATGTTGGAAATTTGCTGTTTCAAGAGGCACGTGTCGTTCATAATCAACTTAAATGTCGATTGACGGCTTTGGAATAAAGCATTTTAGAGCGTTTTGAATATTCCAAATCTCATGAATCTTGTATGAGTATTTTTGACGATGTTTGCTTTGTTTGCAAAAAGCTACAATTTTCCTTTATGTTATGTCTTAGATATTATTAAATCATCCTACTTTAAAATCACAAACTTGTAAGTAAATACCCCTGTGCTGTTTTAGAGGGTTTGGTAAATATTGGCTAAGCGGTTTCCGAGAAAGCTAGAACAATGTATTTCGAAACAAGAGGCTCTCAAGAGCCTGTATCGCCCACCTGGACCATGACTGATATAGATAAAAGGCATTCCAATAGGAAAAACAAAACATAAAATTTAGCAGAATACTCTTTTTCTAAAATTACAGTATTCTTGTTTGGTTTCCATGGCAACCAAAAAATCCACCATCCATTACAACCCATAAACAAAACACCATTCAAAAAAAAAATGGGCAGGGGTTCCCCTTATAATCAAGGTAATACATAATGCTGAAATTGAAACATTCAGACCACAATTCAAATAAAAATTCAAAAAATTTGGGCAGAGGTTCCTCTTAAAATCAATAGGGCCAATGTAAAAACTATGTTCCAGATAGTGGCCATCTTGGATGAGGTATGGACCTGCCAGATACATTTTTGGATGGGACCACCCAAGAACCATTGTGGCTTAGTTTGGTTCTAATTGGACCAGTAGTTTCTGAGAAGAAGATCTTTGATGTATATTTCTTAGGGTTCAATGTTAAAACTATGTTCCCGCTGGCGGCCATCTTGGATGAGGTACAGACCTGCAAGACACCTTCTTTTGGAAAGGACCATCTAAGGGCCATTGTAACAAAGTTTAGTTCTAATTGGACTTGTAGTTTCTGAGAAGAAGATCTTTGAATGTCTTTTCCATAGGGTCCAATGTTAAAACTTTATTCCCGTTGGCGGCCATCTTGGATGAGGTACATACCTGCAAGATACTTTTTTGGATGGGACCATCTAAGGACCATTAAGGCTTAGTTTAGTTTTAATTTAACAAGTAGTTTCTGAGAAGAAGATCTTTGAATGTATTTACCATAGGGTCCAATGTTAAAACTATGTTTCCCGTTGGCAGCCATCTTGGATGAGGTATGGACCTGCCGGATAACTTTTTTGGAAGGGACCATCTAAGGACCATTGTGGCCTAGTTTCGTTTTAATTGGACTTGTAGTTTCTGAGAAGAAGATCTTTGAATGTCTTTTCCATAGGGTCTAATGTTACAAGTATGTTCCTGCTGGCGGCCATCTTGGATGAGGTACATAATTGCCAGTTACCTTTTATGAATGGGACCATCTAAGGACCACTGTGACAGGACATGCTTACCCTTCCGGAGCACCTGATGTCACTCCCGGTTTTCATGGGAGTACACACTATGAGTGCCTTAGTTTTTAATGTCGTCTTTTTATTTCCGTGCTTGTAGCTGTCTCACGTCCTTGTTTTGTCTTTGTTTTTCTCTGTTGCCGTTTTTCCCATGTCTTCGGATTTCGATTTTTGTAGTCTTCGCTTCCCTTGTTCCTTCGGTATTTTACTGCCGTTGTTGTGACTAAGTTTAGTTTTATTTGAAGTAGTTTCTGAGAAGATGATCTTTGAATGTCTTTTCCATAGTGTCCAATGTTAAAACTGTGTTCCCCGTTGGCAGCCATCTTGGATTAGGTACGCACCTACCGGATACCTTTTTTGGAATGGACCATCTAAGGACCATTGTGGCTTAGTTTACTTTTGTATTGGACAGTTAGTTTCTGAGAAGAAGATCTTTGAATGTCTTTCTCATTGGTCCAATGTTAAAACTATGTTCCCCGCTGGCGGCCATCTTGGATTAGATACGCAACTGTCAGATATCTTTTTTGGAAGGGACCATCTAAGGACCATTGTGTCCAAGTTTGGTTATAATTGGACTGGTAGTTTCTGAGAAGATCTTTGAATGTCTTTTCTATAGGGTCCAATGTTGAAACTATGTTCCCCGTTGGCGGCCGTCTTGGATTAGGTACGGACCTGTCGGATACCTTTTTTGGAAGGGACCATCTTAGGACCATTGTGTCTAAGTTTGGTTATAATTGGACCGGTAGTTTCTGAGAAGAAGGTCTTTGAATGTCTTTCCCATAGGGTCCAATGTTAAAACTATGTTCCCCGCTGGCGGCCATCTTGGATTAGGTACAGACCTGTCGGATACCTTTTTTGGAAGGGACCATCTGAGGACCATTGTGACTAAGTTTGGTTATAATTGGACTGGTAGTTTCTGAGAAGATCTTTGAATGTAATTTCCATAGGGTCCAATGTTAAAACTATGTTCCCCGCTGGCGGCCATCTTGAATGAGATACGGACCTGTCGGATACCTTTTTGGAAGGGACCATCTAAGGACCATTGTGTCCACGTTTGGTTATAATTGGACTGGTAGTTTCTGAGAAGATCTTTGAATGTCTTTCCCATAGGGTCCAATGTTAAAACTATGTTCCGCGCTGGCGGCCATCTTAGATTGGGTACGGACCTGTCGGATACCTTTTTTGGAAGGGACCATCTAAGGACCATTGTGACTAAGTTCGGTTATAATTTGACTTGTAGTTTCTGAGAAGAAGATCTTTGAATGTAAATGTTAAAGCTATGTTAAAGCTATGTTCCCCGCTGGCGGCCATCTTGGATTAGATACGGAACTGTCGGATATTTTTTTTTGGAAGGGACCATCTAAGGACCATTGTGCCCAAGTTTGGTTATAATTGGACTGGTAGTTTCTGAGAAAAAGATCTTTGAATGTCTTTCCCATAGGGTCCAATGTTAAAACTATGTTCCCCGCTGGCGGCCATCTTGGATTAGGTACGGACATGCCGGATACCTTTTTTAGNACTAAGTTTGGTTATAATTGGACTGGTAGTTTCTGAGAAGATGATCTTTGAATGTCTTTCCCATAGGGTCCAATGTTAAAACTATGTTCCCCGCTGGCGGCCATCTTGGATTAGGTAAGGACATGCCGGGTACCTTTTTTGAAGGGGACCACCCAAGGACTATTGAGACCAAGTTTGGTTCCAATTGGCTCTGTGGTTTCAGAGGAGAAGATCTTTGAATGAAAAGTTTACGACGCACGGACGACGGACGGACGGACGACGGACGCCGGGCGCCAAGTGATGGCAAAAGCTCACCCTGGCTAGCCAGGTGAGCTAAAAAGTTAAGGTCATGTGAGTTAAGAATTGCAAAAATTTGACACTTAAGGAACAATAAATCATGTGTGGAAAATCAGATTTTCATTACAATGACAGAGTGGGGGGGGGGTCTTGATACGCTGAACATTTTCTGCTGTTACTTCTGGACAATCTTATTTTACGTAATTTTTAATTCACAAGAAAAATGTAAGTTTTGAATTACTTCGACAACAAGCATCTATTCAAACCAACAGGTTGTACAGGTTTCTCCGAAACTGCAGGTTCGGTATGCTTAACATTACTGCATTTAGATTCTATCAAGATTTCCATTGTCCTTTGATTATTCGTTTTGGATTGACGGTTCGGTTCTCAATTACCTTACCTTCATATCGCTTTTAATACATTTTTGGTACTTAAGAAAAAACTCTACACTTTGTTATATTTTTGGAAATGTAGGGACCGACTTGATCTTAATAAGAGTTATCAGCAGTTCATTTATGAAGGCTTCACGGAGATTTCACAGTGAAGAAGAACAAGCATTGTTCGAATGCTTGGTTTTACCATGTATATTTAAGAGGTTGTCTCGTGTGCGTTTCATTCATACCGTATATCGGGTTATTTTCGCGTCGGCTTTTGTTTGCGATTTTGGTGTAAAACAGGCCAGTGAAAAATTCGCTAAGTTTATAATTCGCGTTTTTATAATCAATCTAATGCATTTGAATGGGCAGTGAAATTTACGCGGAGGCTAAAATTCGCGTATCATTGCCTACCGTGAACATAGCGAAAATTAGACACACGCGATAAAATCCCGATATACGGTATCTTTTCATTGTTTTAACTCCAAAACAGTTTGTCCAGTTTTCTTCAAAGTTGCAGGCTCGGTAGATCTTGTCATGTCGATCCTTATTACCCTTGTTTGATGTCAATTTACTTCCACTTTCTACTTAAACCAACAGCAATACAATGTCAATTGATCAATTAACATAAAAATCACATACTTTCATTTATGATCCACTCAATATTTATCAGAAAATATCGTTAAACAAAATTTTACGACGGATACAAAGCGATGCTACAAAAACTCACCCTTGATATAGCCAGATGTAAAAAGGAAGTATATGAGGGAACAGTCATTATTTATCAGCTGGGGGTTGGATTATTTTAGGGGGTCAAAATTTTGAAGGTAACAAAATTGTACAAAATACAAAATGAATAAACCTAAGTTTTTGTTCTTATCTTTCCTTTCTGCACAGTATTAAATTTCTGATACGACGTTTTTGTTATTAGAATATTCAGCTACTTAAGAACAATGGTCAAAAGTTATGATATTTCAGTCAAAACGAACATGCCCAGTCGGGTTGATCTTGTGCTGTTGGCTAGTTCAGATGACCAACAACACCAAAAAATGTTTCTAACTGCTATTTTATTTTGTTTATAGTTATAATATTCTTGAATAATTTTTGTTTATTTTATAATGTCTCCGGTTTATTTGAGTATATTTGAGTTTTCAACTTGCTCCATCAAAGCGCAAAAATTTAATCATTTTCTAAGATTTTTTCCAGAAAATTTAAAACCAAAACCATGTCTAAGAGAACGAGACTTCAAATAAGTTGGTAATTAAAAAGTTACTTGACAACTGATTGGAGGGTCGAAATTATTTATTGACCAATAGTGAGGGGGACAAAACATTTTTACGCTGGGCAGGGGGGTCGGAATCTCAACCCAGAAATTTCTGAAAAATTTTCCAGCCCCCACCCCCCCCCCACCTGATAAATAATTACTGTTCCTAGATGCCCTTTTAAATTAATCGAAATTTTACTGAAATATCTAAATTTAATACCGATAAAAACATAGGCCAGTTTACCATTGGGGACTTATGCATTTGAGGCGTACCCAGTTCGCAGCACAGATATTTTGCAAGGTTTTGTAGTTTTGTTTCGGTTTTTTGCTAAGTACGTAATTCATTAGCGGCCCCAGTAGTACAGAGGTCTATGTTTAAACTAACTAGTGATGTCTATAAATATCTGAGGAAACTTCAAATTATGTACTTTCGGTTTAAGAAATTTAAATACCTTGATTTTCGTGTTAAAGTTTATCGGACGTCCAAACTTGTGGCATTATTCAGCACATGGTTATTAGTAAAATAAAACCATACATTTCTATAAAGTGAACATCTCGAAATGGTGCTATGCCATTTACTAAGTAAAAGAAAATGACAATAAATTGTATATTATATAAGGGACAGTATCCTCGACTTTATTTTGTTTTTATCGGGGACAAGCAATATACTTTTTCATTGTTGTCGGAAAAGCATGTGATAATGCCGTCCCTGAAATGTTTCAGACCAGAGGTTTAGCAACAAAACCTCAAAGGAAAAGTGTAATTAATAACAAAATACAGAAGTTTTCTGAAAAATAAGTTTCTGCATATGGAAATTTCGACAACTTATATTTCTCTAGTACAGATCAAATCAAATGTCTATATATATCAATGGAAATTTAAAATTGTGTACTTTCGATTTAAAAGAAAATAAATACTTTGATTATCGTTTTCAAATTTATCGGACGTCCCGAGCTTTCCGAATGAATCAGCACATCTTTTAAGGTTAACATCTCAACAAGGGTGCTAAGTCAATACCTAAATACAAGAAAATGACAATAAATCGTATAATATATAAGGGACACTATCCTCGACTTTATTTG
>MJUU01021921.1:0-29394 GCA_002080025.1 Modiolus philippinarum
GGTATTACAATATCCCCGAACTTTCTTCGAAAGTGCGGGGATAATGAAGTCTCAGGTAAATGTCGTGTACGTCCTTTGAAGTACAAGCATGCATAGCTCCTTGTTGAAGACCTCGTGGTGACGTCAAGATGAAGTCACAATAAAAGCGTTGTTCCAGTTCTTTTTTTTTACCATGAATGTGTTGAGACTTTGTCTCATGTGCATTTACTCAATATGCCTTAAACATTGATGTCTTCTTTTTTGAATATATCAAACTCAGTTTCCAGTAAAAAGGTTGAATTCAGTTTTGAAGAAGTCCGTCATCGTGTTTTCTCAGTGGTTGTTCAAGCTTGTACCATGTACCATATATAGTTCGAGGATGCACACGGAAACCACAAATTGGTTTTCTGCGAATAAAACTGAATTCACAGAATATGTATGTACGAGCTTTAACCCATCAACAATTGAATTTCAAGTGTATTTTGATACATGTTTTGGATGTCTGAATGGTTATGAAGCTGTTTACGTCTGTTAGTATCAGTATTTTATTCTATTTCACAAGAGGAAGAAATTCAATCTTTTAAATCTAGGATAACAAATTAAATGTTAATAACATGCTTACGATATACTTATGATATCACAATTCTAACTATCACATTACATATCATGTTTAAAGTACCTATTCTGTGTGTAATGTAGTATTGCTTGATCTTTTTATTTATTATATTTTTTTTGTTTGTTCTTGTTTTTGTTTTTTTGTTGTTGTATTTTTTTTGTAACTAAATTATATTTGAATTGAAGTACATATTGGACAATTTCTTCAACGGTTTATCCCCATTACTGATACTTGATTTTTCTAAATTCATCCCGCCGTGCGCAGTCCCGGCTGAAGAATAGGCCCGCAGCATCCTCTGAGCTTGGAGTATGAGCCATCCTAACAGAGGACCCCGAGGGAACCCCGGGATATAGAAATAGGACCCAGTATCTCCGGCTTGCGGGGTGTGACCCCTCCTAAACGGAGGCTGACCCCGAGGGTCCCGGGATATAGAAATAGGACCCATTCCGTGGTTGTGCGGGATTAATAAATACACAACACATCTTTCGGATGGGATGTAAACTCAGGTCCACGCGTTGGAAGAAATGCCACGCTTCCTGCACGTTAAAGAGCCCTCGTAGCAAGCTTTTTTTAGTGGTCCGTAGGTGATCGGCTACAAGGCTAAATTCTCCGCCCTTTTCGATTTCACCCTACTTTTCCAGTGGCAGTCAAAATTTCCCGTCCCATGGCCCTTTTGATACCCCCAAAGTGATTATTTATCAACAAACTTGTTCTCGTCTTGATATAGCTGAAATATTGCTGAGTAGACGTTAAACAATATTCAATCAATCAATCTAAATTCATCATTTTTTTATGTATTTTGATCATTATTTTGTTGGGCTATTTTCAAAATATTTTTGAAAAGCATTTCATGTCTATTTAAGCATTTAAACGTGTTGAAGAATGTATTTTCATCTCACGGACACCTAATCAACCCTTGTTTTGATTCTTGGTTCCGTGGGTGCTACACGTATGTAACAAATTTTTACAAATACAGACGTAGAAGGCGGAATCTACCCAAATCCATTCAAATGGCAAGTCATATTTTTGAAATTTGTATTTTGTGGTATGACATGTATTTCATTCTATTCTGTAAAGTGCATGTAATAAAATGAAATGCTTCAAAAGTTTAAGTAGGATTAAATACACATGAAAAATGTTTGTTTACAGAACTAAACGGAAATGGAAAGTTTAAAATTCTTCTTGATTCCAAAGAATGTTTGATGTACGTAGGTAAGCACTGAAATAATTAGTCACGTCATAGAAAAACAGATAAGTAAGTGTTAATATTAATAATTATATAGAGGACGGTGAAAGATTGAAATTTCTCGGTGAAATAAAAGTGATAATTAACTGTGAAATTATTTTCCATAATTTCACTCTCGGAAGTGACGTCACAATGGACGTTGTCAACGTTGTTGTTAAGTAAACGTCGCAGCGGGTTGACATAGAAAACGTAGTTCATGCAACGACTCTTAAATTAAACGGCTATATATGTGAGAAGATCTATATAATAAAAACAATAACCAATCCCAGATTCTGATTATCGAAAATATTCAACTCATGATCGAAAAACGCTGTAATTCACTCATGCGCTGCGCGCATTCGTGAATTACTGCGTTACCATTCGTTGAATATTTTGCGATAATCAGAATCTCGGATTAGCTATAGTATAAATAGTTAGTATTTAGATTGTGATTTTAGCAGCATTAGCAAAACCGGTTTTATAAAAGCACATTTTATCTCCGAGACCCATCGAGGAGTGATACTGAAGAAGTGCTTTATCTTATTAATATTTCAGTACTACATGTATATCTTGTCAACGTTATCTGTATCGCTCATAAAAAACTGTAACAAATCATTATCTATGATGTTGTAGCCTTAAATGTATGGTGTGTGTCCTATGTCATTCAAAAAGCAATGGCTATCCAATCAGTTCTGGATATGACCTGTCACTGATAACAGCCGAGCGGTTGTTTTTACACGAAATTCCCTGTGTTAATTGTCTCTGACCTCTCTGTCAAAGTGTTGATAACATAAAATTTACTGTCTGAAATTTACAAAACTGTTTAGATAATGGATTAAAATTAAGTGCATCATAGAAATAGGACAGTACAGTCTTGCAAATAAAATTGTATAACATCAAATGAATACTGAATGTGAAATCAATTTAAAATTCATTAAGGATTTTTATCATAATTCAGAAACATCATTTGAGAGCTAATAGAAAATAGAAAATAGTTGACCCTGTTAAAGAAGTAAATAATTTCGATGAAATTATATTAGAAATATGTAAAAGTAACATTGGAACAGTCTTAAAATACAAATGTACTAGAAAATAGTATAAGTAACAAAAATACCGAAGTTTCGACAATTAACACAGGAAGCATGTCTGAATGAAATCATTGTATTGAAAAATAAAAGTCATTTTTAGACAGTACGTATATTCAACAATTGAGCAAAAAAATTCTGATTGCGTTTAGAATTTAGTAAAGTTTTTGTAATAAACAGTGTAAATGAATGGCATCTTATTAGAATCACCTGATACTATTTTTATCAGCTTTGTTAAAATTACTGATGATAGTCTGGACCTGGTATTTGTCAATGTGTGATGACAGAATTTACAGTTTGTGTTTAGATAAGTGACACAGGGTTAAGAGATTTTCACTAGTCGAACCATACATTAAATCTTATAATTACCTGATTATAAACTCCTCCCTACGGTCGGAATTTATAATGAGGTTATTATATAATACTTATATAAACTGTTATTTCGAAAATAAGCCATAAAAAGATAAACAAAATTAGGATGAATTTTGTGAAGAATAATATCCTGTATGATGACATTTTTACGGTTTTTTAATCTGCACATATTTTAAAGAGAAGATTCGACTGGGATATAAATTGGGTTAAATAAATGATATTAATTCAAACCTTTGTTACTTTAGATTATTACATAGAAAGTAGAATGATATTTTATATTGAGGTCAAACATCTTCACATTTGATATCATACTTAGCAATTGTTATATTACATTTCCGACTGATAAATCGTGAGAAAAGGGTAAGTAAAAATTAAGGAGAACAACAATGAGCAGACTGAAGCTTCACTTTATTTTGCTGATGTACGCTTCTAACCACAAATGTAAGAAGATTTCAGACTTGAATGTAAATGTAAATCAAATGGAAGGGAGCCACTTCCTATAAAGAGGTATACACAGACGCGCCGTTGGAATAGGTCTGTGTTTTTTTGTGTTTTTTTGGTTTGTTTTTGTTTTTTGTTTTGTTTTTGTTTTTGTTGTATTTTCGTTTTGTTTTGTTTTGTTTTGCATTTGACAATTAAATGATTGGTTAGTAATTTTTGACATCGTGTATATCGGTGGGTCGTATATCAACAACAAATGGCCAGATTCATTTTGGTTGCTGTTCTAATCAAGTATTTATCATTATCTGATGCTCAAGTAAATTCCTAGCATTTTTTTCGACATTTGGCTTCCTACTATATTGTATGAAATATGTATGTTTCTTTGTAAATAAATTATATTTGAATTAAAGTACATATTTGACAATGTCTTTGACGGATTATTCCCTGATCCATACTCACATATTTTTAGTTTACATTGACGATCAAAGCAACTCGACTGAACTCGGTCTATGAATATTCATGAATATTCATCGATCGGTACACTGATCTTGAATGCTCGTGTTCGGTCTAATAACCAAATCAGGGCGATCTCACTAACTCTGCTGAACTCGAGCTGTATTCCTGAATATTTCTGCCATGTCAAAAAATATCGTGAAGAGGTCGTGTGCATTATAATTACAGATTCTTGAACGCATATGTTGTTTAAAATTCATATAAATATTTATTTTAATAATATTCTTCTTAAAGAATTGTGGACAATTATTCCTGAATTTGGTTCTTTTGTTGGGCTTTTATTTTAGAAAAGCATTTCATGTCCATGTTAAGGAGTATGAGCGTCAGATTTCAGAAGCATTTGATATCCCCGGGTTTTTTCATTCGTTAAATACTTTTGCACATGGATCATATTTTGGTCATAGGCCACTTAAAATGCATAAATTAAAAATGAACATAATTTCATCAACTTCCAATGATATTTTCTAAGAATTCTTCCATGGATTTTCGATTTGATTTTTGCTCATGTTGTTCTATTAAGGGAGTACGAGCCTCAGATTTCAGAAGCATTCTATATCCTCGGGTTTTATCCATTCAAACAGTGCTAAATTTTTTTGCACATGGATCACATTTTCTTGGTCATAAGTCACTTTAAAATACAAAAACTAGACTGTGTATAAAAATTAATCAACTTCCAATTATAATTTCAGTATAATTAAAGGCCTATTAACATCTTATGCAAATTGAATGAAAACTCTAGAGAGATCTGTTTCCCGCCAAAATTTTTATATCTTATATCTTGAAAATTCCTAAATGGATTTTCAAAATTTTTTGCTCAAGTTGTTCCATTAGCAGAGCTCTTCAAAACAACAGGTCAGAATTTTAATTCTAATTACAAAATTTTTGAGACTCGTACTCCCTTAAGCCACTCTTACATTACACCGTATACCACAAACGTACGAGGAACGGATGAAAATCATTTTTGTACGGTGGTAAATATTTTTGTTCGTTCACGAAATACAATGAAAACGGACAAAAACCGGAGGTATACAGTAAGTACACCGTACATGCACAGTCCTGGCAACGAATAAGCCAAACTCGCACCGAACTGACACCGCGCCCCTATCGGACGAGCATCGAATAAAACGGATTGTTAACGAAAACGTACCGAACGAGCACCGAGTAAAAACGAATTGAATGGGTACTATGTAAAACTATACCTGTGTCTTTTGACTGCTCAACAACTTGTTTACACAGATAAACATTACGGCGTGCTTGACCAAAATCATTAAATCATTTTCCCAAAATGTCACCGAATAAAAAGGCAAGAGAATGACCTATGAAAAGAACTGTCGGGTTACAGTTAGCCTTCTCCGCCAACGATCCAAGGCGAGTATGCCAGTGAAGATGCTCAAGACCAAGATTGGGTTAAAGTGATACATGTACAGTCACTATGGTAGCGGATGCTGCTTAACACATATAACATTTTTAAACGGCGAGAAAACAGACAATTTTTTTATTTTGATGTTTTGGGTATATGTTAGAATAATGATACAATACAAACACTGCATTACTCTTGCAATTACTATATTAAATAAGCAACTTAAAAAAGTAGTGTTCAGCACCTTCTGTTGGATGACCACATAATACGCAACCGTTGTAAATTCGTTTTAAGCAAAAAAGCAATGGTAAAAGTAGTCACATTTTAAAAGTTTAAAATGACAAAATATACAAAGTAAAAAATAAAAGACAAGCAAGCTAAAAATAAGAAGAAAGTATGGCTCAAATTATCGGCCTAATGGCCTCCAAATATGGGACAACCAGATAAATTATGTTACTCTTCAGCGGTTCAAGTTTCTCTCGTTCTTTCAGGAACATCATTTTGGTTTTCCGTCCGAATACATCATAGTTGAAGCCATAAGGTCGAAAATATGGGCCATTCTTTCTGTTAATTTCTTGTGATTTTTAGCTGTTTTTCTTTTTTATGGGATATTTTTTTTAATTTATGTTTTTTGCTTATTACCTACTTTTACGATTCTTATTTACACTTAATTTTGGTCATTGCACAACATATATTTTCATTATTCGTTGCTCTTCCGGTTGGTTTCCGCTGTAAGTCCGGAACTCGAACGATGAGAACCGAACAAAACGTAAACCTACCGTACATTCACCGAACATTTTGTACGGTATATGTCCGTTCCAAGTTTTGAACATGTTCAAAATTTTTCACCGTACAAAACGGACATCACCGTACTTGTACCGTATTCACCGGATAAAGAACGGACGACAAAAGTATATGAACAGAGACAAACGGATATAATTTATTTTTATACGTTCGGCGTTCGTTTGCGTTATACGGTGTAGTGTAAGAGGGGCTTTAGCAAAGCTTTCCAAAACAGAACTCTCATTACAATTTTCTGACACTCGTAATCTTTGTGTTTGAGAATGTATTTTTTATCTCACGGACACAGAGAAAGAAAATTTCATCAACCCTCGTTTAGGTTCTTGGGGTGCTATGTAACAAATTTTTACATATATATTAAAAAAAATCGGAATTTAATAAAATTTGAATTTCTTTGCATGATATACATTTCAATCTATTCTTTAAAGTGCATGTAATAAATTCAAATGTTTCTTACGTTTTAGTAGGATTAAATTGATATGCAAAATGTTTTTGTTGAGGAAATATAAAAATATAAAGATGAAGTTTTAATTCTTCTTTATTACAAACACTGCTTGACATCCGTATAATAGCACTGAATTATGTACTCACATTTATAAAGAAAGCAGATAATAAGCCAATAATAAAATACCATAGTAACTCTAAATCTAGTTTCTGCATATGGCCATTTCGATAACTCATGTCTCTTCAGTGCAGATAAAATCTTAACATTTGGAAGACAATTAACCAAAAATGTTTAAATCTGAGAGAGCACAAATAACAAAACAATCTAAACGGAATTTCAAAATTAGCTAAGCACAGAGCTTTGCAAGAGGGAGGAACGCTCTAGTTTTTAGCAATTTTTTCTAAAATTTATATGTTACAAGTTTCCAGATTACTGCCGACATAGTTTAACAGAGAAATTTGCCACTTTAGATTAATGCGATTATTACATAAAAAGTAAAATGATATTTTAGATTGAGGTCAAACATCTCTACATTTAATAGCATACTTTATAATTGTTAGATTACATTTCCGACTGATAAATCGTGAGAAAAGTGTAGTCAAAATTAAGGAAGGCAACATCAAGTAATCAAGTATTTATCATCATATAATGTTTGAGTAAATTCCTGTGAATGAAGTGGAAAACATAATAATGTAAATGATTTTCTTACCATCAAGTTGCACATTTTAACTGTTAAGTTGGGTTGGTTTATTTTGAAATATACTATTTGAATGACTCGATATTTTTTTGTCTATTTGAAAAATGCCAGCGTCAGGACTATACCTGATTCCACCTAAAGTGGTAACGCCATCGTCATTTTTAAGTTACAGGTGCTGTTCAACGGTAGTGTGTAGATAAACGTTCAGGAGCAAAACAAAAGGTACCAGGTCCGGCTATCCCGAGTTACTATTGTTGTCTAAGTTTGTCTTTTATGCATACATCGGTAAAATACTAACAATACATATAAATACAATGGTGCGGTTATGCGGATGTAAACTTGGATTCTATTGGCTGATTAACCACCTGCTAAATAACCATGTCCGCCATACACAACAAGAAAATCAATAATCGTGATAATGTAATGTCTCACCTAGACCAAAGTCATTCAAAAGCGTACATATAAGAATTGTACATTAAAGCAACATTCACAAACATGCAGTAAGCATGGGTAGATAAAAATATCTAAATTAAACATAGTTTACTTCCACGTAATATAACAGTAATTTCAGCCTAAAATTTACATTAGAAAATTAAAATATGAAATGCATCTATACTTGGAATAACATGTAAATTATATGAAACATTTTATCTGCATTCAATTTCATAGGTTTTCGCTCAATGCATTACAAAAACGTCATGTTGCTGGTGCAATTAAGAAATGAATGCATTATTTTTGAAGTTTCATTGGGGTATTAAAGTGTTGACCTAAGAACGTTTTTAATGAATCCCTGTGGCGCTTCACGTTGAAAATGTGCGCCCGGTGCAACACTTTCATAATCCCTATGAAACTTCAAAATAATGCATTCAATTCTTATAATTACATTTTAAGAAATAAAAAAAAACAAAAAAAAAAAAACAAAAAAAAAAAACAATTTATTTACAGGAAAGAACATCATGACATTGGGATTCTATTTTACAAATATATCCGCCACGTGAACATGTGGTCAAATGTGTTTCATAGGAATTGCAACTTCAAGTTGATATGACAAGTGACCAGTGTTCACATATCAAATTGACGGAATTCAAATGAATATGCATGAAATGTAATTATTCTTTATGCAACATGAAAAATCAATAAATCATTCGGTTGTGTATTGTTCAGGTAACGCGGTCAGACGGCATAGCGTTTGTCTGTAGAATCGTGTAATTAAATGTAGGTCATTCTGTAATTATCGTTTTTTTTAGTAAAACGCAAACTAAGGATCGCATAACCGCACAAAAATGTTATCATGCATTGAACCACCTATCATGATTATTCAGATAGTGTCGAAAATAGTTGAACGGTGCGGCCTGACGGCCTTACCGTTGAACGATTTTCGACACTATTTAAATAATCTAGTAGGGTGCCAAGGTCCAAAAAGACGCTTAGTTTTCGAGTTTGGGTTAACGGAATCACACACGGCTAATTTTTGTTGTAAATGATAGAACAACTATTAAATTTCAAATTTTTAGCTGTCGTAGAAAGTTCCTGTGGTCACGATTTCTCCAATTTCGCCTTTTTTTAAGGGTACCTAAAACAGTGCTTGGGATATGGTATCTTTAAAGTTATAGAAAATAGTAGTGCTCTCTTACATGCTTATAAAAAGCTATTTACGGTAATGTCCAGACCTGAAATATTTATTTGAATCATAGAATGCAAATTATTTTTGACTTGTTTTTGTAATTTATCGGTATTAATATCGGGGTAAATTTGAGTCTAAATTAACGACATTTTCATTAAATGCAAAATAACTATGCTTTATTTCTGAAATATTCCAACTTTAACGAAAGTACATATACGAATTGTACCTATGCTCCAAAAATCATGGATGTAATGTCCACCGTTAAAGCGAAATCAACAAATAAAAAGCCAAAATTTGCGTAAAACTTTCAAATTTTAGTCGATATGGAGAGCATGGCAATTGGTCATGTTCTTTTGAGTGTACAACGAAAGATAACTCTAATCATTTTTTACCAAACTCCTTGACAAGCACAATAGTAGGATGCCCAAGAGACGAATTTTCCGATTTTGGGTTAACGGAATAACACACACCTGTATTATACATGTTTGGAAAGAGGATACCATGGCGCACCGAACTGGCAATGTCGTAGAGATTAATTTGGTCACATTTTATTTTAATG
Source organism: Modiolus philippinarum (assembly GCA_002080025.1). Taxonomy (NCBI): domain Eukaryota; kingdom Metazoa; phylum Mollusca; class Bivalvia; order Mytilida; family Modiolidae; genus Modiolus; species Modiolus philippinarum. The sequence goes on from MJUU01021921.1 coordinate 9,718, forward strand.
GGGTCAAAGGTCAGCTCCTAAAATTTTGAAAATTTTGATGCATTTTAAAGTGGGCTTCATTTCACAGACAAAAATGCAACGAAATTCGAATATTATTGTAAATTTTATTGGGGCAGTTCCTTAGTTTTAGTTTTTATAATGATTTGTCTGTTATTCAACAAGTTTCAAAGTTTGCATTTTGTTTTGAAGGCCTGTCATTTTGAATAGTTGCACTTCCGTGATATTAAGGGTTCTTTCGGATATAAAGAACTGCGCATTTCTGAAATTCATAGGGTTATTCTTTAAAAGAAAGCTTGAATCTAATTTTAAAACGAACCGCAAAAAATAAACTTAGTGTAGGCGAAATAAATCTCACTTTTGTTATTGGTATAAATACATGTAAGTCAATTTTCCCCCAAAACACACATTGATATAAATCTTAGTAAAACCGTTCCTACTGAAACAAAACCCTGTTATATTATTTAAATGATGTGGAAAAGTGATTTTAAACGTGAAAACAAACACATGTGCTTGGAAAATCAAAACACAAGCAACTTAAAATTGTCATTACATTCCCGCTATTTAACTAGACTTGGGCTTGTCAAGTGATTCTGACAAGAAATGATTAGAGTTATCTTTCGTTGTACACTTGAAAGAACATGAACAATCGGCATGGTCTTCACATCGACTAAAATTTGAAAGTTTTGCGCAAATTTTGGCTTTTTAATTGTTGATTTCTCTTTAACAGTGGACATTACATCCATGAGCATATATACACTTTGTATATTTACTTTCGTTAAAGTTGGAATTTTTCAGATATGAAACATAGTTATTTCGCATTCGATGAAAATGTCGTTAATTTAGACTCAAATTTACCCCGACATTTAGACCGATAAATTATAAAAACCAATCAAAAATAACTTGCATTCTATGATTCAAATAAATATTTCAGGTCTTGGCTTTATCGTGAATAACTTTTTGTTAGAATATAAGAGAGTACTACTATTTTCTTTAAAGATACCATATCGCAAGCACTGTTTTAGGGAACCCTTAAAAAGGAAAAATTAGAGAAATCGTAACCACAGGAACTTTCTTCGACAGCTAAAAATTTGAAATTTATTAGTTGTTCTATCATTAAAAAAACAAAAATTAACCGTGTGTGATTCCGTTAACCCAAACTCGAAAACTAAGCGTCTTTTTGGACCTTGGGCACCCTACTACAAGTCTAGTTAAATAGCGGGAATCTAGTAACAATTTTACATTTCTTATGTTTTGATTTTCCAAGCACATGTATTTGTTTTCATGTTTAAAATCACTTTTCCATGTCATTTCAGATAATATTATAAGGTTTTGTTTCAGTGGAAACGATCTTACTAAAATTTATGTCAGTGTGTGTTTTTGGGGAAAATTGACAGAAGTAAGATTTATTTCTCCTAAACCTAGTTTATTTTTTTGCGGTTAGTTTTAAAATTAAATTCAAGCTTTCCTTTAAAGAAAAATCTTATAAAAGTCAGAAATGCGCAGTTCTTTACATCCGAAAGAACCCCTCATATCATGGAGGTGCAAATATGCAAAATGACGGGCCTTTTAAACAAAATGCAACCTTTGAAACTTGTTGAATAAAGTCAACAGACAAATCATTATAAAAACTTAAACTAAAGAACTATCCCAAAAAATTTACAACAATGTTCGAATTTCGTTGCAGTTTTATCTGTGAAATCAAGCTAACTTTAAAATGCATCAAAATTTTACAAATTTTAGGAGCTGACCTTTGACCCCATCTCAATCTCTACGACATCATCATTTCGATGCGCCATGGTATCCATCTTTCTAAACATGTATAATACAGGTGTGTGTTATTCCGTTAACCCAAAATCGGAAAAATCGTCTCTTGGGCACCCTACTAATCATATTAGTTGGTTCAATGCATGATAACTTCTGATAGATACTGAAACAATACATATAAATACAAATAGATACTGAAAATATGATGTGGTCAATACAGAACTGGTCGGTTTCTTGAATAGAAAAAAGAAGGGAAACGGGGAATATGTCAAAGAGACAACGACCCAAAGGGGAGTAATAACAACTGCAAGCCACCATAAGATCTTCACTGAACGGTGAGGAAACCCAACAATCAACGGCAGGTCGGAGTCGGCCCCTTAATAAAGAGTAATCAAGTTCAGTGAAATAAACATCATCCTAGACTCCTATAGACATAAAGTAAACTAACTAAAAAACAGACAAGACACACAAAGCGCAGCAGGGTTAAACTAGTTTTAATGGGCCCAAACCTCCCCCTATAGCCAATGTGACAAATCAAAAAACAATCGTAACAACAGTTAAATTCAGTTAGCAACAGGACTGAATCAATTGTGAAAAATGAAACTGAAAGAACTAAACATACGGACATGAATATGACAACACAAAAGACTACTAGCAGTTAACTGACATGCCAGCTCCAGACCCATTACCAACTGACAAATAAAGTTTGGAGTTGTTTCTTGACAAATAAAATGACAATACACAGAGCTGTGTATAGTTTGTAAAGACTGCAGTGATATTGTTTAAGTTTTCATAGATCTGAATACTGAAATAAATGTGAACAAAAAATTGAGAGATATGCAAGGTAGATAAAACATATTGCGAAGTTCAAAGAATTATTTAATCTATGTAGAAATTAATACTTGCTTCAATGCAAGCGTCTCCCGCTTTCTATTTGAAATACATTTGGAATTCGAATTAAAAATGATAAAATATGTAGCTTCCTTCTCTAATTGCTGCTTTGCTATTTTTTTGCCAATGACTGCATGTTCTGCCAGACCACACCGTTTTCATCCGTGTGTCATGCAAAGGTATTTGTAACCTTATCTAAGGGTTATTATTTTTTTTCCACAAAATCAAAATTAACAGCGACATGATAGAAATGGGATGTGCAGCTTTTTGGACAGTGTCTTTGCTCTGTTAAAAAAATCACTGTATAAACTATGTGCTCGACAGTATCGAATCGAATGTGAATTGTTAACTCCATACCATCGAGATTAAAATTTATTGCTGGTAATAATATGAAAGTTCACAATTGGGAGTTTAAATCATCACGGTTGTTATAAAGCTTAGGGACCGAACATTTAACTTGAAAAGGGGGGGGGGTATGTTTTTTTTTTTCTAAAAAAATATTTTGGACCTGATTTTATGTGAAAAAAATATTTTGGCTGCCAAAATGATAAAAAAAAATTCTGAAGGAGGTTTTCTGCCCAATTATAATGTTAATTTTGGAAAAAAATATTTTGTTGATACACGTGAAAAAAATAAATAATTTTTTTTTCGCAAATTTTCTGTCCAGAAAAAAAAAACATACCCCCAGGTTAAATAGTCGGTCCCTTAGAGTTTAAACATCCCATCTGCGTCAATGTATATATAAAAAAAAGATCCAAGTACGGAGCTGAAGAAGTTGTATCAGTAGTCTCTCAAATTCGAACTCGTTTAGATTTATCTGATGTAAATATTCCTTCAATTTTGGAAATTGTTATTTCAAATTCGGCAAAAATCTTGATGAAAAAATCTAACATCTTGATTACGTCATTCTCATTGTACTTCTTGTTTGTCTTAGTATGGTTCTAAACCTTCTAAACCAAATATGCTTAGTCTGCAGTGCATCTTCGTTCTCCATTCATAGCACAGAATATTGATGTTGATGTTTCAAATTTAAGTCTNAAAAAAAAAAAACGTCTTAAAGAACAACACCAAAAGAATTTTTACATTGCATAGTTTATGTAAGTTTTATTTTAAGGATTTAGCCATTAAATTGACAGCAACCATTGTTAAGATAACATTGAAAGCCTGGTAGTGATGAATTTTGTTTTATAATTTCAGAAAGCAATAAACTTGACATTAAGAGAGTTGTAAGTGTTCCTATATCAGAATGCTAAATTAATGTCCAAATTCTATGTGACAGCATCTTTATTCTGATAATTCAATTACACATTAGAACTGACGTGTCAGCTACTGTCAGGAAGCTTATATTGGAACAATTCAAAAGACTTTTTAAATAAAATTTTGATTGATTATTGTTGATGGTCGGGTTTTAAACATATCACTATACTTTTGAAGTAGTTATAGATTTTCAATGATCAAATTTGGATTGAATTTTGGAGTGAACGTGCATGAGGTCATCAGGTCATTGGAATCCCCATGGGTACTAATTGTGCACCTCTCATTGCAGACCCTTTTCTGTTCTGTTACGAACGGGAATTCATGAAAAAACTACAAAATGGAACTGTACCAAATAGTGATAAACTTATTTCTATTTTTCAATGATAATAGCAGGTATATCCCCAGTTTTTGGCTTATGTTGACACCATTTACCCACAACAACTGAAACTAAATAAGGCAAACAATGATTCTAAATACTGCCCTTTTCTGGATGTAAGTATCACCATTGACTCTGGTAAAATAAAAACTAAAGTTTATGATAAAAGGGATGATTTTGATTTTACAATTACTAATTTCCCCTTTCTTGACGGCGACGTTACCCTAGCTCCATCCTACGGGGTGTATATATCCCAACTTGTACGATTCGCTCGCATTTGTTCCACTCTTGATGATTTTAATGAGCGTAACCTTACTCTCACATCCAAACTTTTACAACAAGGTTACAGATTTCATAAATTATTAAATACTTTTAAGAAGTTTTACAGAAGATATGAACATTTGATATCTAGATATGACGTGACTCGGAAACAGCTAATAACAAAGGGCATTTCTCATCCTCGATTTTATGGAAATGTTGTTAAAAATGTCAAAAACTGATTAATAATCCAGAAAAACTGGGACGTAACTTACATTCTTTACGTAATAGTGGATATCGACGAGATATTCTTAACAAATCCGTTGAATTAGCTTTGGATTCCAGTGACCTGAAGACTTTACATATATAATGGCCTCTCACTGATACTGCCGATGTCTGCTGAAATACATGAAGACTCTTTACCAAACCCTTCGGGAAGTTTTGAGTTTGATTTTTCTTCCGTAGTGCGACAGTGTTTTACCAGCAGACTAGATTCCTTGAGCTAGCCGGCAGTTTAGCGGCGAGCAGTCTTTGACCCTTCTTTCAAAATTACGTTTTGTCTTATGCTTTTTCTGTTCCAAGATAGTGGTCATTGAGTTAGTAGTCTACCTGTATTGGGTTTTATTCGCGTGTTTATGATACTATAGGGAAACGGGATAGAGAAAGGGGAGGTTTCGGTACCCATAAACCGGTTTAACACTACCACTGGCTTTTGCTGGTGCCGGTAGCAAGTCCGGCTATCCCGAGTTCCTATCGTTATTTATGTTTGTCTCTTGTTTTCATTATTGTTTTTCTGGTGCAGTTTGCTTGTAAATTGTGGCATGTGATTGTGGTTCCTGGCCATTGTAGGTGTTTGCTGTTTTCCTGTTTTTGTAATGAGGCAAAATCCCAACAAATTCTTGTTCAAATTTAGCAAAAAGCACAACGCTTTTATTGTTGTTCTTCATTTTGAGATAACCACAAGGTCTTCAAAAAATAAGTAAATATTTATACCTAATAGTAAGTTCAAAATGGTCCCAAGCACCGGCTTGAGAAATTCTCAGATGAAGAAGTACACCAAAAAGCCGAAGAAAGAAAAAGAGCAAACTGAAATTACCCAAACATGTGGTGAAAGACAATGAAATGACAATGTTATCGTATACATGATCTTTCTACAGGAAAACTGTATTATGATGCTACCAAATTATATTCGTTACTAAGTCATCATGTCTGTAGCAGGATAATTAAATATAATAATGAAGTCAACTTTACGTATATTTCTCAAATCGGTAAACCTCGAACTTTTAAGTGAGAAAATTTCATTGTCGAGATTTGAAAAATTAATGTAATAAACGGGAAAACAAAGCAAGAGATTGTTTCTCTAATTTCTAATCACTTTATTTGAAGTAAGTCATTTACGTAATCTCCATTCTCAAAACATGCAGCATTTTTGTTGCTGCCGTCGTTGCTGTGTATTGTTCCGCCGTTCATTAAAAGGGATCTTGGTGAAATGTTTAAAAAAAATATATATCATATAACGTATAGATTAAGTAATTTTCGTCATAACAGTGCAAAAACCATTCTGTCAAACAAAGATTCAGTTGTTTATTTCAGTAACATTCGTTCGCACTATTTTTCTAGAAAATGACATGATACAATTTACATCATAAACCAAGCAGCTATTGAAAAAATCTAACATCTTGATATTCTCATTGTACTTCTTGTTTGTCTAAGTGTGGTTCTTAACCAAATATGGTTTGTCTTTTTCTTTTCCTTCTATTAAATAGTGTAGAAACATACCATCGTTCCCTAAGGGTATTCACCAGCCCAATAGTCAGACTTGTTTAAGAATTGAATGCATTATTTTGAAGTTTCATAGGGATATGAAAGTGTTGACCGAAGCACAATTTTTATGAAGCGCGTTAGCGCTTCATGTTGAAAATGTGCGCCCGGTCAACACTTTCATAATCCCTATGAAACTTCAAAATAATGCATTCAATTCTTATAATTACATTTTAAAACCGAAACATTAAAAACAAATTTATTTAGAGGAAAGTACATCATGTTCATTTGGACTATATTTTTACATTTTCATCCGCCACGTGAACATGTGGTCAAATGTGTTTCATGGGAATTGCAACTTCACATTGATATGCCATGTGATCTCTGTTCACCTATCAAATTGGCGGAATTGAAATGAATATGCATGAAATGTAATTATATGACATTAAAAATTTACCTTGTGTTTGTGGTTTTTTTTTCAGAAATATACCGTTTTTGTCAAAATTCTAACCACTTATAAATACCAAGGCTTTATTCCTTATATGGCACTCGATGGATGTCCTTGGTACTGGATTCAGCCTTCTATTCCGATAATTTTGCTAATGGATACTTCTTTTTTTACCAGTGTTGGATTATAGCTTTCCACATTATTTGATTCTAATGCTACTGATGAGAGGTTACTCCTTGAGACAAATGTACAACATAACGTAATTTACTGTTTACTACGCATAGTTTGTATTGAATATGTATTTTGGTATTGGGTTGGAAGAGATGAGACAATCCTTTAATTCTTTTATTCATGAATTTTAAACTTACGAGAAAATGCAGCCCAAATCAACACCAGATTATGAAAATAAGACCAAATAAATATGAAAAGGGAAATTGTATACCAGAATATGGAAAGTACGCATCAGAATTCGACTCACGTTCCCATATAACGAAATTTATGACGTTACCACCCGCCCGATAGTTGCATCGTGCGCAGTTTATCCCATTGGCAAATCAGGTTGACAGAAACTGATTCTTTATACTTTATATGCATCTGTTTTCCAGATTATACGGATTTGCTTTATTTTTGGATTACATTAGAAATTAGTATTTCTAAATCGGCATTTATTTTTTCTTAAGTAAATCGATTCTACGGAGGTATTTGAAGTTTATTTTGAGCAACTGTATTATTTTTTTTCGTGTCGGAACTGGACAACGGAAAGAATTTTGGCAAGTATTCGCAGTACTACACATTAGCGAAATCATGACAGTGCTTGAAGCATGCGCAATCTTATAGCTGGTTGCGCATATGCAGAAATTAAATCCACAGTAACTTCGGTATTTAGTTATTTATAAGATCCATTATTAAGACAATAGGGCTACGTCAGTACATATTGACTTAACTTGAATAATATTGGAACAAAAAGTAAGAGACAGAAGTTAACAAAATTTAAGTTAAGTGTCCATGACTAAATATTGAGAGAGGCAGAAGAAGTTATTGTGTCCTCTATCAAAGAATCAGTACAAAATGGAATCCATTTTATTTTGAATCCCACAAAATTACTGTAAACGTATGGAGATTTGCGGTTGCTAATTTTTGCGGTTTAATGAATTGAACCATCTGTCTACTGAAAGTAAGTTTATCTAGTTGATGAGTTTAGTAGATGCAAATCTCATGTTTAATATATGCATCTGTTTTCTATTAGCCCTCCAAATTCATGGTAGAACAAATGGAAGCTTTTATTGTTGTTCTTCATCTTTGAGTCACCATGAGGTCTTCAACCATGAACTTAACTCATACCTAATAGTCAGTTCAAGAGGACCCTTAACAGCAGTTTGTGCGGACTTTATTGTCGAGGCTCAGTTGAGTGCCAGTAGTGACAATGGGTCTGTCTCACCTGAATATATATTGTTGTCTGTGTTTCCTGTTGACAACATCTAACATATGTTTCAAAATGATATTTATCATGTTTGCATTAATTTATTATTTATTATTTTGTTTTGGGTTAAAATCAATACAAATCAACGCTAATCAATATTTTCTTTGCTACCGGACACTACTTCAGTGGAAGGGGCAGCTTTGCGCGCCATAAAATCGTTAAACCCACAATTTCTATTGAAATGCCTGTGCCAAAGAGGTGGTTTCCTCATGATTTGTATTTTTGCCTTATGAATTTTGACTTTTGATAATTCTGTTGGGTAATTTTGTTAATATCCCTATTTTGGCAGATCCGAGAGGTATCATGAGCTTTAATAATTTTCAAATTATGTAGAAACTTTTATTAAATAACAAATGTTGAATGAATTTTGCTGAGTATAAGCTGTAAGACAACACATATTGTAGAAGAAGTTCCCAACTGCATATTGGGAAAAAACATAAATACTGACTGGAAAACATACTTTTCTTGTAGATGACAATAAAATGACAAGAGATCTGTCTACATGAGTGCTGTAATGTTATCTGTCTAAATGTATCAAAGTAAATTAGGTTCTTTACTAAGTCATCATGTCTGTTATTATAGCATCATTAGTTCTTGTACTACTGTCAGTCTATAGTTATATCTTTCATCTCAAATATTTGCAGAATTTTTCTAGAAAAAGCCATAAAATTGTCATCATTTTCATACATTATTGCTGTACTTATCTTTTTATGACATTTGAATCCAAGGCTCAGGTTTCGAAATGAAATTCTTCACCGATGAGGAAGTCTGTATAATTTCTGCTGGCCCTCGAGTAACGAATCAGCTGTAAAACATACACTCCATAGCGGGAGAAGCTGGAATATTACTGTCCATGTTAGGGAAATTGATAATTTTGAAATCAAAATGGTACCTTTTGTCTTAAATCTTAGTACTGAGATTACCATTTTCGATGAATTCGAGATGTAAGTCAAAACAAGATGTAGATATAGTGTTTTTTGTCATTCACTTTATCTCTAGTTCTGGGGGATAGGTTATAGGTTTTAATACACTATTAGTTTTCCCATAGGCTACAATAGTAACGAATCCTGCTCCGCGGAATTTGTCAAAAGAGTTTGGGCTCCAAATCGTTGTTATTGTAAAAGTACGTCATCCGACAAAACTTTATGCTAGAAAAAAAACAGGGACATCCCGCGGCTTTTCTTACAGTTAATTTCGGTTGTTAGTGACAACCGTCAATCTCGCAAAAAATGCAACAAAACATTGCGACTGAAATAAAAATTCCCTTATAAGACAGGACAAGAATAAAAATATTATGTTATTTCCAAAACATTACCAAGTAAATGTAGTTTTAGACAAAAAATAAAATTCAAGTATATTTACAACCAATCACGGGCAGCCATAATTTTAAATCTGTATTGCATGTTATCTACATAAAATGGATGCGCCCATACCGTCTAAGGTTGTATTATAACCTATACGGTACCGATAACAATTTCAGAAAGTGACAATATATATGCTGTTAGTTACATACAAAATAAATGACTTTATGTTTAAAAGATCAAAGCGTTGTCATTCCTCCTTATTTGTACAGCTCCATTTTCTAGAGGGCACCCCCGTCTAAAAAGCTGAAAAAATATTTCAAATTTTTAGAGACATTACGGTACTTTTCTTTTATACGCAGATAGAAATTCAATTTCGTGTAGCCATTGAATACAGGGAGTACTAACCTTTCTATGATGATGACAAAGTTGACCAGTTCTTGTAATGCCTTGCCATATTTGGAAGTTCAAATATGTTTTGCGGCACTTTTCGTAGAAAACACAGTTTTGAAATAGATTATAGCTACAAAATGGGAGAAAATATTGGTTTTCTAGGCACCAGAACGTAAAATAATGCTATATACCTAGAATTCTTCATGTGCAGATGTTATCAAGAGGTTCGCCTTATATGGCTACAATAGTGTTTTCTAGATGTCCCTTTTTCGTCAATTTTGTCCAAATTTGCATAATTGGATATTAGTCATTATTGGACTAGAAAATTTAAGCAGTGTTTAAAAATTGCGTGTTTCCCATAGGTCTGCTGTCTTTTTCAAATCGAAATTAGTCCACTTTCCGTAAACTTCAGTGTTTTGGACACGTCTATGGGAGATGTAAACACCATACACTTCTTGTCAATATATCGATGCTTGACACCATGAATAGACCATAGCTAAGTTGTCATTCAATGTTTTAGTGTTATAACACCTGGATTTCTTATTCTGTGAATAACTTATTCTTTATAAAGCAACAAAATATAGTTTATCCTAAAAATCAGAAAAATGACACTTTTACTATAGGTTACAATACACCATTTGGTTTCCCATAGGCGACAATAGAAACGAATCCTGCTCCGCGGAATTTGTCAAAAGAGTTTGGCCTTCAAATCGTTGTTATTGTGAAAGTACGTCATCCGACAAAACTTTATGCTAGAAAAACAGGGACATCCCGCGGCTCGTCTTACAGTAAATTTCGGTTTTTAGTGACAACCGTCAATCTCGCAGAAAAAAAATCCAACAAAAAATTGTGACTGAAATAAAAATTCCCTTAAAACAGGACAAGAATAAAAATAGTATGTTACTTCCAAAACATTACCAAGTCAATGCAGTTTTAGACAAAAAATAAAATTCAAGTATATTTACAACCAATCACGAGCAGCCATGATTTTAAATCTGTATTGCATGTTATCTACATAAAATGGATGCGCCAAACCGGCTAAAGGTGTATTATAACCTATAAGTGGAAAGAACATAATCAATGTATCTATAAGTGAATTTAAAGAACATTGCACATCTTTTACAAAGAAAAGGATATAAAAAACGAGTCTACGAGTAAAGGAGCACAATTTGTGTCCATTAGTGCACCTACTTGCTGTTGATAAATAGCACCTCCAAATGTGACAACTATACAATGTATTATTAATAAAAAATCAAGCATACTACACACCTGTTGTTCATCCTAGTATACTTTTCCTTACAATTTGGTTTTTGAAAAATATATGTGGGTTTATAACATTATACAACATTTCTTTTTGAATCGGCCAAGTTTTTTAAATGATACCTTTGATTCATGATTTTAGTTTATCCTAGCTCTTAGTGTCTCCATTTCACAAGCAAGGTTAAAGTTTTTCTGACGCCAACGCCAGCGATTACGATGATGGGTGTATCATTAAGAAGCTTGGTATGGAATTTGGAAAAATCAAATATTTTTAGAGAATGTTTGTGAAAAAATAAACGGGATTATAGAATTTCTTTCAAATCCTTTGAGTCTTTAAGTATCCACATTTGATTTATATCACTTGGGGCATGAATAGTTTCATATTATGCTTGATTCCTGTCTTTGACTGCAGAATAAGGGAAACAGAAATTAAAGACTATCGAAAAAACGGCAGTAGAATACCGAAGGAACAAAGGGGTGAAATTCACAAAAATCGAAGTCCAAAGACAGGGCAAACCGAGAACACAGAAAACAATGACATTAGACACAAAACAATGACGTTAGACAGACACAAAGCACATAAGGGATTCAGAATAATCAACAAAAACTACTAGACGAAAGGATAAATACCAATTCCAAATATGTAGACAAAATATACTTTGTATAAGCAATGAAGAGATATGTGTGAATTTTGTTATCTTTTCTCTTGATGTACAGATTTTTTTTCCTATGCAAAGGGACAAGTTCCTGTTCTTATCCTTTGAATGTTTTTTTATATTAACGCAGAACAAAAGTGGTGATTATAGTCCCAGAGCTGATATAGGAATATAATTACACAAGCTATTTGTCATTAGAATCATCTTGGGACAATATTGACAATAGTTTTGCTTTACAAGACATAAATTGACTGATGTAGTATTATATGCAACAGAAATCAATTGCTTTATGTAAACCAATAACATTCACCCTATCAATTTACTGCGAGATGTGAGCTCTCTGATACTCTGCAGTGAATACAGAACATTAACTGATGATTTGATAGCGTTGGTGAAATGTACATTTTATAAAAAAAAATAATGTAAGATATTTGAAAACAGTTACTAAAAACATGTCGACGATGGATTCCTTAGCTTTAGAACGAAGGATTGTTATAATTGCAGTGGATGACAGTGAACATTCTGAATTTGCTTTTAACTGTAAGTAATGCAAAAATATGACATAATTTTGGAGCTATTTTTAAGACATCTATAAAACAAGAATTATCTGCTTCTTCGGTACAATGAGGTCGATGATTGTCTAATGTACTTTTTAGCCACATAGTTTAACTAAGCAAGACTTCCCAGCATTTTGTTGACCCTGAAACCAATACTTTCGACATTTACACACAGTAGAGAAAAACGAAGTGTCCTAATCGATTTTAGCCTCACCGTTAGATACTTTTTCTCTACGACAGCCTTAGAGGTTTGGTTTTCGAAAGGTTTTGAATTTTTAACTACATTGTAAAGACCTAAATTGTCTAAAAGTTTAGATTTTCTTCACTGTTTAAAGGATTCCAACAACATGATAGATTTATTAAATAAATTTGTAATATGCATCTTTCTCCTAAATATGAAACTAATAGATTCACACAGAGTGTTTAATGTTAGAATTCAATACTAAGCTCATTTAGCTCTATGTTTAGTTTGTTTTCATTTTTGCAGAATGATGTATTCAAACAGATAGTCTGTCATTGAAAACTTTTAGTAAATTGCATTTTGTCATGAAATGACACCAACCCTATAAATTAAGAGCCTTCACTAAATCATCGGAATTTTAGAAGCTCTTACTGTTACTATGTTGAAACAATAACAAATGACATGTTAGTAGTGAACATGACGATACTTCAAAAGTACCGAAGTCGTATATTGCAATATATGATGTCAAATATCAAATATATTCACTTCATAATCCTTAAAAATCATGCGAATTCCGGATTCAAAAACGAAATTTGCAAACGATAATGCATCTTCTACAGTTTTAAGTAGAATGACAAAAATTGGAACATCAGCTGTAAACCTTCCTTCTTAATGTATGTTTCCTTTCTACGTGGGGTTCGAATTCAATAAATCCCCCATCTTGAACACGGGAATCCATTGATTTATGTAAGTCTTCTAGGCTTTAGACTCAAAGAGCTTCGCAGGAGTACTTTAAATGACTGGTGATATTTTTGTTGTGTCCTCACACCGTTGTAAGATTAAGTTTGTCTGAATGTGGATTACGTACCCGGATGGAATTTAAAAAAAACGAAATATAATATGTCTCAAAACACAAATTTCATTTGTCTCATTGTAAAGGACTTTTGAGTTAAAGCTACGTTAAAGCGTTAAATCTCTTATAGTGTTTTCTGAGGATTTCATTAAATCATATAGGAAAAAAACCTACAGATAAATCGATGCTCCATTTGCTGTATATTACCATGCATTTATAGGGATTAAGTCCCAGGTCCGTTTACTCCACATCTCTTTATTCTATATCTATATATATATTGTTTTTATTTTCTTTCTCGTGTCAATGTTTTTCTTTCTCGATTTGGTCATGTCTCTGGCTTTTGGTTTTTGTAATAACAAATCATTATTTTTCTTTATTCTTCTGTCATTATAACAACAGCATAACAAAAACTCATTGAAAAATAAAATAACCTAGAGGCTCTCAAGAGCCTGTAGCTCACCTGGTCAAAAGCTAGCATAGACAATAACCTTAATCAATAAGGGTCTCATTTTCTATTGTGATAATAAGCCTAGATATAATATGGCACACTGTCAGAGGAGATGATCTTTAAATGTGTTTTCCCATAGGGTCCAATGTTAAACTAAGTTCCCCTCTGGTGTCCATCTAGGATCTGATGGTGACTTGCTGGACGCATTCTTAAAGGGGACGAACTAAGGACAGTTGTGACGAAGTATGGTTTCGATTAGACAAGTAGTCTCAGAGGAGAAGATCTTTGAATGTGTTTTCTCATAGGGTCCAATGTTAAGCTATGTTGTCCGCTGGTGACCATCTAGGATCTGATGGTAACTTGCCGGACACATTTTTTAAAGGGGACAAACTAAGGATAGTTGTGACCAAGTATGGTTCCAATTGGCCAAGTAGTCTCAGAGGAGGAGATCTTTGAATGTGTTTTCCCAAAGGGTCCAATGTTAACTTAAGTTCCGAGCTGGCGGCCATCTTGGATGAGGTCCATAACTTCCATCATGAAGATAAAATGTAGTCCTTGACATACTAAACAATTTTGCTATAAATCTTTACCTCTATCTCAAATCTTGATTGAAATGCAAGGCAAAATGTATAAAGTTACAAAAATTTGACCAATAAAGGGCTATTACTCCTCTATACGTATTCAAATTTTCTTCAAAATTCCTAAGTGGGTAGATCTTGATGTGCTGAAATTTTTTTGCAATTTAAAGTTGACCTCTATCTGTTATATTTTGTTTTTATAAAAAATAAAAAATATCAAAATTGTGAAAATTTCGAGGACAAAGGGCAATGACTCTAAGACGGGTTTTCAGATTTTCTTCAAAATTGCAAAGCATGTAGATCTTGTCATGCTGATTACTTTAACCAAATGTCATATCTTTGATATCTGTAATGGTTTTTGAGTTATTTGCCAAAAAAGGCAATTAACCCATATGTTCTATTTTTAGTAACGGCAGCCATGTTGTTGGGTCCTCGGACTAGTCAAACACAATTTAGAATCTAGAAACCCTGGTTATGATTGATGCCGAGTTTGGTTAAAACTGGCCCAGCGGTTTCACAGGAGAAGTCTTTTGAAAAAGTTTACGATGGACGGAAGGACGCCGACGGGACGCAAAGTTGTGGCAATAGCTCACATGGCCTTTTAGGCCAGGCGAACAAAAAGATAACAGGAGACACCTACAATGGCCGAAAAACAAAAACACATGCCACAATGTAGCTGGAACTGCACAAGAAAAAAAAACACACACAAAAAAAAAACAAAAGACAAACGTATCCAACGATAGGAACTCGGGACAGGCAGACTTGGTATTGGCGCTAGCAAAATTCAGTAGTAGGGTTAAACCGGTTTATGGGTACCTAAACTTCCTCTTTCTCTGTCTCGTTTCCCTATAGTAGAATAAACATACGAATAAAAACCCAAAATTGGTAGAGTATAATTGCAAAATCTTTTTCAAGGTTCTGGCATTTGCAGGCTGGGGAAATTTATTCAAAGTTTTGTCATGTTAAAGAATGCTTAGATCGGTTGGTGGCTGGACTAGATAACCATAAACGAATGTAAAGATTCATAACATATACTATATGATTCTTTAAAATCATCAACACAAATAAATCACCAACATATTTTAAGATTTCAAAACCTCTAGTCTTTAGAATTGTTAGAAAGTAATTTGAAATCTCAAAATAAGTTATCAAAGTTAAAAAAAGACATCCGAAATCCGAAATTAAAAACAATATATAAAATAATAATGATGGGCACTACACATGATATTGTAAGGGTCAAACATAGAGAAAAACATCGATTCATTTAAACCTGTTGCTTCTCATTCAACATCAACATAAACATTGAAAAATAGTATTAAAATATAGGCAACTGCATACTTTGTTCAATAATGCTAACATATCCAAACAAATGAAGTGTATACGTAAGTGATTAGACAGATTGTCAAAAACAAAGAAATATCTCCGACCTTGCACAAAATAACTTCAGGTGAGGAGCAATTTTACTTAATAATTGTAGTAACTGTATGAGAATACGGAGGAAACAAGATTTGGCAATTACAAAAATCAGAGTCCAGTGATTTAACCAAAAAGAGAGCACAGAAAAACTATGACACAAGACAGGCACAAAACACTGAAACAAATACAACACTCAAAACAAAGGCACTCACAATGATAAACTGCAATTCAACGGAGAGCAACATCAGGTGCTCCGGAAGGATGACAACGTGACTTTGTGAACAGCACCCGTCATATTGAAAATCAGGAATGGATTGTTCAAAACCTGTTTGGAAGCTGATTTATTAATGTCAATTTCTAATCTTCAGACAAAACCAATTAAAATCTATGGTACGTGTTTCTTGTATGAGACCACCAAACCTCGATCATATTGATGTCGAAAAATTGTAAAATGCACAGCTTTCCTGAACGACTAGCGACCACTGGGATTTTAAATTAATTGAAATTTTTGTGACATATCATTCATGACACTTCTGAGATTTATGAAATGATATATAATATATTGGAAAAATCACATGGGAAATAATATATTGGAAAAATCACATGGGAAATGTTCGGAAAGTGTACGTACCATGTAGATTTGATTTGTACCATGAATTTTAGAGGGTAATGATGTTGACATTACTTAATTCCCAACATACTTTAAAGCAATTTGTAGTTGCAATTTCAATTTGGAAGGCTTTGTGAATAATTTGGAACACTTACCTTTTTATTTTTATTTAGTACACTTATTCAATTGTTTTGTAAGAAAGGGGGGAATAACAAAGTTAGGTTGTCAGTACTACTTAATAACCTCTTTCTTTAGTATTGTATCTTAGTATTGCATAGACGATAATGATGTAGTCAAAACAGAGTCTCACAGAATTAGTTATATTTTGATACATCATCAACTCTTCAGAATTGTTGCAAATGCGTCGAAATCAAGCACACAAAGATGATAGTTTGTTAACAACATTATATGTAAGTAAAACAACTGTTGATCTTTGAGAGGAGTTGAAGGCATACAGCTTGACTTATAGATAGACACCTGTAGATCATAAAGGCATTTTCTTCGATGCTTGCCACAAAGACCACATTATATAATAAGAAGTATTTTATGTTATTTTGGCACTTATTTGTGACATATCCATCACAATCACAATTAAATGACAATGCCCATTGATAGAATTAATGATTAATCAAGTATTAAGGGGCAAGGAAGAATACGCTGTCGAGCTAGGAAAGCTGCATGAACTTGATTTAAGTGGTGTGAAGTCTTTTTATCAATTTTCATAATTGAAATAAATAGACATCTCTTGCATTTATTGATACCATACTGTGTAAAAATTGTATTTCTTGAGTAACAGCAATACCAGTAATTCTTTACATTTTTAAGATTTTATTCTTTTGTAGATAATCAAGCACATTGTCGTCTTTGTTTACAAAATATTTAAATTTATTAATGCTATAAAATCTTTAATATTTTTTAAATATTCAAAGAAAGATATCTCGAGCACAATCAAGACGATATCCAATCGTGTCAAGAGTCACATGCCTTGGAAGTTCCTAACCCACTGGTCTAAAACAATGAAAATACTTTTTAGTAAATTAATCAATATTGTCTAAAATCGGAAAAGTCCTTGGGCAATCATTAGAAAATTATTCACTAGTAAAGAATATTTGTATAATCTCAAAAGTATTCTGAAATATATCCAAGAACAATCATGTGGACAAACAGGAAAGTAACGAAAGTGGTACGAAGATTGATATATTTGAAAAAAAAAATATTAAAACGTTATTTTGTTAAATGCAATTTGCTCTCTGTTTAAGTAAAAACTGACACTTAAATGCAGCACTGATCTAATACGTAGAATGAAATCCCACAAAATAGTTCTTATATACATTAAAGAAAGTTTCAACTACTATTACTGCAATTGCTTATTCATAGAACCGTCGTTCTACGTAATTTTAAATTCAAAAAAGCGTTGTGGTCAACTAAAAGTCATGCGGGAATTTTTTTTAATATTGGTATTGACTGTCGGTATGACCAAGCCATTTGTCTATCTCTCCTGAAAAAAAAACGATACAGATATTTATGAAATTAATATCTGGCGTTTTGATCTGATTTTTATTATCAAACATAACTGTCATATCAACAGACAAACCCTTTGAAGAAATTTTATCTTTTCACACTTAATCATATAGAAAAATATGAAAGGATATATCTTGATATGAGTATAGAGTACATGCTAAGCATGTAAAATGCATTACATATTACTAACCAGCACGCGCACCTGCAACTGCAATTTGATGATGATAATGTAAATCATTCTTAATGTTTATCTTACCGTTACATGTTGATGCTGATTACTAATTAAACATGCTAAGCAAGAAAACAGAAATATAATCAAAAGTTTCTGATGTATATATTTTTATTGAAGCACGAGAGATGTTTACATAACTTCAGGAAAAGAAGTTGAGAAAGAATTTAGTTAACCTATACACTGCACCAGGCTGCGGCAGGACCATTGCGGTTTAAAGTTTTCTGTTAGTTTTTGCTCCTACTTGGTACTTTTGTCCTGTTATTTCGAATTCTGGCAATAGGGCTTGTAAGTCTCGTACAATTTTGGTATTTCCGGGACCAAAACCTGAACCCGGAAGTAACATTTTAAACAAAGATATATGACGTTTCAAACAAATATTTGAACGTCATAATCCTCAGACGTCTTGCTTCGGCGGGAAACGTTTTCGAATTGCCGGTTTATCGTGGATTCTCGTGAGTCACATGACGAGACTTACAGACCCTATACTTTCGGCAATGAAGTTAAAAAGTTATTAGTCCAAGGCAAACATCGAATTCAGAAAGTTAAAACACAAATTTACAATGGCACAGATATTGTGTAATGCAAAGTTAATCTTACAACGAAAAATCCAAGAAAAAAAGCAACATCAGAAACAACAAGAATCAAGGACACCACACGAATACATACAGAGAAAAAGAATGAAGACACACGCATAGATGAAAATCCAATAAAAACCATGGATGAGATCAATTGTACTGGTAGCGTAAGCATCTCCTGCTTCTTGTATGAAGTTTGTCGTGTTGAACTTTTCAACTCCGGTGGTTAAGGCAAATCCGGTAGAGCAAAATCAAAAGTTATCTGTAAAGGGAAAGATCTTATCATCTGGGAGACAGATATCCCATAGCTGTCCACAAGATTACAATGTCAATCGTTAAACCTCTTTAGTGATGCCGTCAAGTTATGGGTAACATACCCTTGCGTAAGTAGCATATTTGTAAGCAAACTAGCTCTATCCAGGAAGTTATTTGAAAGTTTTTAGATTTTGCATACTGGTCAATCAACTTGTTACGGCGTCAATAGCACTTTCATGTGTCGGTAATATTGTATTACCCCCATTTGTTTTCAATCAACATCAACATATGCATTAAGAAATCCTTTTACAATATAGGCAGCAGCATAATTTGTTCTACAAAGCCAACATTTTCAAACAAATGAAGGGGATATTGACATAAGTTAGTGGTTAGACAAACAAATGAAGTGGATATTGACAGAAGTTAGTGGTTAGACAGATTGACGAAAACAGAGTAATATCTCCGACCTTTCACATAATAAATTCAACTTAAAAATTATAGTAATGTTAGGAAGAATACGGAACGAACAAGGGATTGGTAATTACAAAAATCAAAGTCCAGTGATTTAACCAAAACGAGATCACAGAAAAACTATGACACAAGACA
>MJUU01021922.1:0-22104 GCA_002080025.1 Modiolus philippinarum
GTCCTTGAAAATGTTGTTGACGACGACGCCTTTTGTAAATGTGCAAAAACTGTAGACTTTTTAACTTTTATTTCGATACACTTCTATTGACCAAGTTTAACCATTTTGACAGACATTAATATTTAAGGGAATAACTGCCCTAATAAGTAAATATTTTGAAATGAAATGTGACCTTGTAAGATTTCTTTCGATAACAATCCCTCACGATGGGGTAACCAAATCCCTCACGATCTCTTCTCAATGCTTAACCGCCGTTAGAATCCCTCACGATCATTTTTATCGACTTAACCGAATGACAGCCTTGATGCCATACTGTGATTTATTTTTTTACACTTTCATGTATCCCGTGTATCGATAAATTTATTGCAGTTATGATTCCCAGTTTTAATTCTAAATTACGCGTTGTTGGGCGTTTCAAAACGCATTTGATTGTTCATGAAACAATAGTGTATTGTTGACTGAATTGCTGAACCAGACCAAAAGTAGTGTACTGCAATGAAAACGATGAATAATTAACATACTAGTCTATCATACATGTATATTTATGTTCATATACCCGTGAATCAAAGTTATGTACATGTATGTCTGGTTTAAAATAAAAACAGGCAATTAGATGCGAAACCACGCGGAACATGATAAAGGACGAAAACAATTTGGAATCATCTGATATGTACTTTACCTTTAAGTTTAATTGACTAGTTTTTTTTCAAAAATCAATTGAATATTTTGGTTATCAAAGGTTAAAATGACCCCCCCCCCCCACACACACACAGACGGATCTCCCCCTTATAAAATGATCGTATTGAATGAAAATCCAAGAACTATATATCAACTTCCACGAAAAATATAATTGTGCATAAACCATCTAACTCATTCTCGTTATTAAATGTTTAATCTGTGTGACATTTTCCTCGTTCTACAGGGAACAAGATTTCATTTATAATTTCTGTTGTAAGTGGAAAGAACCAATGGGAACGACTATGTTTAAGTTTACTTTCAATTACTAACACATTTGCTCGTGAATTGTTACGATACATAAAGTGCTACTCTGCTGTGCAATTGGTTGTAATAAACATACGAAGGTAGACCACTAACTCCATGACCACAATCTTGAAGGGAAAGAAAAAAAAAAAACAATACATAATTTAGAAAGATGGGTCAAGGGGTGCTCGCCGCTAAACTGCCGGCTAGCCCAAGGAGCCTTGTCTGCTGGTAGAACACTGTCGCACTACGGAAGAAAAATAAAATGCAAAACTTCCCGAAGGGTTTGGTCAACAATCATCATAGATTTCAGTAGACATCGGTAGTATCAGTGAGAGGCCAGTATGTGTGCAAAATTTTCAGGTCATTAGGTCTCAAAGCTAATTTAATGGATGCAAGCAGAATATCTTGTCGATGTCCCCTATTACGTAAAGAATGTAAGTTACGTCCGAGCTTTTCTGGACTTTTAATCAATTTCTGGCATTTTTAACAACATTTCCGTAAAAACGAGGATTAGAAATTCGCTTAGTAATAAGCTGTTTACGAGTGACGCCATATTTATAAATCAAATGTTCATATCTATTATAAAACGTCTTAAATGTATTCAACAACTTTTGAAATCTGTAACCCTGTTGTAAAATTTGGTTTTGATAGTAAGGTTACGTTCAATAAAATCGTCAAGAGTAGTACACACTCATGCGAATCGTACCAGTTGAGAAATGTACACCCCATAGGATGGAGCTAGAGGGATGTCGCCGTCGAGAAAAGGGAAATTAGTGATAGTGAAATCGAAATCATTCCATTTATCATATATTTTAGTTTTTATTTTACTGCAGTCAATAATAATAGTAGTAAAATCCAGAAAAGGGCAGTATTTAGAATCATTGTTAGCTTTACTTAATTTTAGTTGTTGTGGGTAAATAATGTCTACATAATCTAAAACTGGGAAATATCAATGGTGAAGATATCGTCAATATACCTGCTGTTATCATTATGATAAGTTTATCACTGTTTGGTATTGTTCCATTTTGAAGTTTTTTCATGAGGTCTCGTCCGTAACAGAAAGAAAAAGATCTGCAATTAGAGGTACACAATTCGTACCCATGGGAATACCTATGACTTGTTGATAAATAGTGTTCCCGAAACGAACAAAATATTGTCCAGTAAAAGATTGAGTGCATTAATCATATCATCACTTGTCCAGGAACAATGATTATTGTAGGTAATATTAGAGAAGAATCCTAGCTTCTTGTTACAGCAAATGCAGACCAGAAAATTTACAAGACCATTTAATAAGTTGTCCAAATTCGGTTTTAATCAAATCATGTGGAAGGTGTATAAAGTGTAGAAAAATCACAACTATCGATAGATGAGACTGGTCTTTGAATTGATTGTTGTTTATCTAAAACTTCAATAGAATTTTTTACACTCCAAAAGTAATTTACACCAGAGTTTTGATATGTTTTTTCACAGTATTTAATAACCAACTCCTTTATACAAGTAAGTGAACTAGTTAAATGGATGGATAAATTAGTAGTAGAACACTTAATAGATGCAGAAATAAAACGATGTTTAAAGGGATTTTTCCAAGTACATGATAGGTAAGATGTTATCATTAAGTGGAACTTTAAGCATTTCTGTATCCTTATAATGTTGTTTGGTTAACGTGTTTTTGTCCCAATTGGTATGTTTGAAAGTGTTTAACTTGTCCACTTCGTTTAAACAGATTTTTTCAATAGTTTGCGTAACCCTATAAGTAAAGAAAATGACAAAGAACAGTTGTTTAAACAAAGTTTTTCAAAAAAAGATAAACATGTAACATGCCTCTTTGAATAAAGGGAGGTTATTCAAAGATATTCTTGTAAGTGCTGGTACCAAGTCTGGCTGTTATTGGTTCCAATTGATATCTATGTTTGTCTTTTGTCTTTTTATCGGTGTTTTTGTGCAGTTACCTGGTGAATTTGTGGAATCAAATTGTAATTTTTGGTCCTTGTAAGTGTTTCTTGTTTTTTTTTCCTTCATATTTTCTTGATAGTTTTATTTCTCCAAAAGAGATTTTATATTTGATTCTGCATTTAACTTTAATACTTGTCCTCTTGGGCCCTCAAATTTTCTTTTCAGTGTTCTGTGCTGTTTCTGATCACTGTGAATACAGGTTTGGAGTATAAGGACTTTCAAGCCATATGAAAAATGCATATTTTCCCCTATCAGCGCTCGATTGATATTTGATATGCTTACTATCTTCGTGCTGTGTATTCATGATCTTTTCTACTTTTCTATCATATTATAAACATATGTTTCTTTGGGGTTTTTTCAGCTCGAATTCGTTTGTTAGTATTTACAACTATGTATGACTGTAAAATTACAAAGTGAAGATAATAGTACACACCTAAAATGCTTCTTATATTATTATCAATTATTTTATATGGATCTGTTAGGTTTATATGGACCGAGGACGATGACCGAGGTCAATATATTCTTAACAGGTCCAAATTTAACAAATTTGCAGAGTAAAAAGCCCATCATTGTTATATTACATATGTAGTTTTTATTGAATCTCATTACATTTTTGTTGGTATCTTTTTTTTTAATATACGGGAATTTTACTCGAAATAGGAGCTCTGGTAAGTTTGAAGTTGGTACCGCTTTTATGAATGCACCTGAATTTTAACTGGAAATAGAAGCTGCGGTATGTTTGAAGTCGGTACCGATTTTCTGAATACGCCGGCAACTCCATATAGAAGCTTTGGTATATTTGAAGTCGGAAATGGATCTGCACGTCAAATAGAGTTGGATGGCTGCAAAAGTGTTGATAGGCTAAATATATGCCCAGGCATCTCTTATTCGCAAATGAAAGAGCTAGTCTTTTTTGGTTACGTAAAGTGTATCATAAATTCTCTGTGACAACAGTTATGTAGTTTTAATAATTTCAGTGTTATTTTGCACAACATATCCTCATTCACGACCACCACCTAATCATTATTATGCATAAAGCGTCTTAACATTTTTTGCAGTTGGAGTTAACATATGTGTTATGGTCTCATGTTCATTTACTCCATATCCTTTCGTAAAATATTGTATATTTTCTTTATATTTTTATAAGAGCTTTCTAAGAGAAACACAATGAATTTAAAGGTGCAACAGGATACCAATTAATTATTTAATAGAAACAAATGTCATTTAACTAAAAATAGAAACAAAGCGTCAATATGTATCGTTGATATACTTAAAAATAGAAACAAAGCGTCACTATGCCTATAAATAGAAACAAAGTTGAAAATACACTGAATTTTCAAAATCATGTGACGGTTTCAGCCAATGAAATCACTAATAACCTTTACCATATTTAATATATAGGAGTATTTGATTTTCTGAATAAATATGCCAAAGACGTCGGTATCTTTAGATGGCCACTTCATCAACATATGTGTTTTGAGTGCAGATATCACCAAATAACAAAATACCGAAGTTATTGTGAATTTAAATTCTGCATATGCGCATTTCGACAACTTATGTCTCTTCAGTGCAGATAAAGTCTAAACGTTTGGAAGACCATAAAGTCAAAGATATTTAAAAACTGATAGAGAAAAAACTACCAAATATGATCTAAATAGAAAGCCAAAATCAGCTAAGGACAGAGCTTTACATGAGGGAGATACTCCTTAGTTTCAAAAATTTACAAAAATTAGATATTGTAAAGTTCCAAATAACAAAAATATAAAACATATTAGCAATATAACGATCACACACGGAGAGAAAAAACATGATGATAACAAAACAACAGAACAAGCAGTCGAATCAACCAAGTGGTCGTAAAATACCTAAGTTACTGATAATCTAAATTTTTTGAAGGTTATTTCTATGCAGATCGCAACTTACAAAGTATATATAAATTAAACAGATGTTTTAGCAACTTGTGAAATATTATTAGTCAAGATATCAAGATACAATAAAAATATATAAAGAATCTATATTTTAGCTACCGTAAGTTAAATGTAACGTAAACACTTCGACGGTGAGACCAACTCTCGGAAATGTTCTGCCCTAGATTAAAATATTCTCTAAAATAATGTAATGTTCAAATCTGTTTACAATGTCAATGTGGAAACATGAAAGAAACTGATTATCGATATTTTTTTTTACTTTAATTTGCTTTTCTTATTAACTTATTTGTACCTTTTATTCACTTGTTTACTTTCTGATTTTTTAATTATTACTTACTAGTATTCCAAATTCGATATTCGTCGCCTATTTTTTTTTCTATTTCTCATTAATTGCTTATACTTAACTGTTCTGGCTTTTATATACATTAATTTGCCTTATGTTGGTTTTTCTTGTAATCACATCTATTTTATATGTAAATGTTCTGTGTGGAAAAATATATGAATTGAAAACTGACTCCGTACTCAATATATCACTCGAATTTGTTGATTTTGATATAAATGCAAACAATAGAAAAACTATTAAAAGTTTACTCCTGTGTCCATGCTCGTACAATGTGTTATTGATAACATATTAACGTTTCACTCTTATATATTACCCACATCTTTTTTTTTCATTTTGTCATTACGTATAAGTATTAAGCTTTCGGAGATGAAAGATTGTTTTGTTTAATTTGTATGGTCGATCCCTAAAAGTACATAGCACATGGTTTTTGAACAAGTTATCGAAATATAGAAGGCATTAATTTTGTAGCAGTGACCAATCAAAATTTAGCTTCTGCATATGGCCATCTCGACAGCGTTTGTCCCTTCAGTGCAGATCTGTAAAACATAAACCATAAACCAAATTATTTGTAAATCTGATAGAGAAAAAAATAACCGAAAAATCTAAATAAAAAGCCAAAAAAAAAAGCTACTGAACTAACAAATAAACGCTGAAATAATTTGAAGTACATGTAAATGACAAAAATCTCTACAAATACATATTAATTATTAGTATTTTTGTTCGCGAGACAAGGATTATCAGGTCCATATCAGATGAGCCCGTAGGGCGAATCTGATATGGACCTGATAATCCATGCCGAGCGAACAAAAAAAAAAACATTCGTTCAATAGTGAAAAACTATACACTATTTTTTGTCGAATTTTGATGCATGATGCGGTCACTTACCTGACGTCACTCCATTCATTCAAATGCATCATGACGGTTACGCTAAGGAACGAAGGAAGGGACGTCTATTGAAAGTAATGAAAATGTCACATTGAAACAAATTCAGGATCATATTATATTGTGATAAGGTAGGTTGAAACTGTGATAAATGTCTTGATGTTTTGGGGATAATCAAAATGAAATTGTTCATATCAAAATGTCCTCATGGAACTGTCAAGGTGTCATGGGGTCAATTTAGTTGTCATAATATTACTCTTGTTTTGAAGAGATCCCCCACTCCCTGTCACTTTTTCTTATACCCCATCAACCGCCGTCTCGTGGCAATAATTTACTAGTAATTATTTAGGAAAATTGGTTTTATTCCAGGAAGAACTTTTTCAGATACTCTCCGGATACTGTGTATATGTTGCATTTTAATTGTACTTGTAAAACTGCTTAGTGTCTGGGTAGATCTGATTTAGCATAACATTTGATCTCATCATATCATGTTAATTTTTTTTTGTTAATTGTTGGTGTTTGTTTATCAAGATTATTTCTCTATTTTTTTCTTGTTTGCATTAAAATTTGTTTTTACCTTAAAGACATTGACATTTATTTACTACGCAAAAGGTGTAGTTAATTTTTTGTTGCACGTTAATGTTACGCTTTAATAACTTTCAATTGAGCTATTTTTTCCACATCATTCACGTGCTTTTTTGCACTTTGACCACTGAAGCGCTATTGACCAAAAAAATATATCCTTCCGCAACATGTTCGCGCATGCCAAATGAGCAACAGCTGATATTTTCTAGTATCACTTGTTGCTGGTCGTCTTGCCTTTGATACAAGAGAAATCAAAGGAAACTCTCCCAAATTACCGATAAAAGGTAAAACCAAGCAACAGAACAACGCTTCCATTGTTTTTCTTCATCTTGAAGTCATCATGAGGCCTTCAACAATAGACTTTCTCATGACTGCTAATAAGATCAAGACTTCCCCTACCAGAGGTTTAAGCTGAATTCATTGTCTAGATATAAATTTTCATTGAAATATTGGTATATTTCTAGATTTAATGTATAATGTTGCACTGATCCTTTTTGAAGTTGCTGAAGTAAAACATATATTTAAACTCGTGGAAATTAAGTAGAATGAAGATTAACATTGGCTGACAAAGCAACGTTAAATATATTTCAAAATGTTATAAAACGTTTATCTGAAACCTATCGAATGCATAAAACAGCTGGTTTGCTTTGTGAAAACGAAAGGATAATGTTCAATTCTTAGAAATAATCTGCATTAGTTTGAAGTTCGACGATCCCTCCTTCGAAAATGTGTATGAAGCATTTTAATTCGGACTAGTCATAAAATCAAATAATCAGACGATTGTCAAAATGTTTACAGTCCTTACTTACAACACAAACTCATTAATTTAATGGGTGAACTTCCCATGCCGTCACCACAATTTGACAGACCGTTACAATGATTCTATTTCGCAAATCAGAATAGATATCCTTTTGTAGATCCAGAGTTTATTACCTAGACTGACTAACACTGGTTGTGATAACACGGGACTTTTCACTGTAAGTGTGACGACTGCAAAGCATGGAGCAGATCATGCTTACCCTTCCGGAGCACCTGATGATTTCTCCGTTTTTGTATGGGTTCACACTGCTTGTGCTTTCGTCATGTTGCGTTCTTGTTCATTTTTGTTTATTAAGTCTCCCAAACGAAGTTGGGGGACTTGTTGTTTTTGTTGCGTTTCTTATTATGTCTCCCAAACGAAGTTTGGAGAAACTTATTGTTTTTACTCAATTCTTATTATGTCACCCCAGACGAAGTTGGGATGACATGTCGTTATTCTACGTTTCTTCTGATTATTATTATTATGTCACCCCAGACGCAGTCGGGTGACATGTTGTTATTCTACGTTTCTTATTATGTCATCCCAGACGTAGTCGGGGTGACATGTTGTTATTCTACGTTTCTTCTGATTATTATTCTTCCAATAATTCTTGTCCGAGCGATTATTTTGAAATGGCTGGATGGATTGTTTTCAAACTTTGCACAAAGTTGGACCACCATCTGAAGTTGTATGCTGTGCATTAAAAATTTCAAAATGGCCGCCATTTCCAAGATGGCCGCCAAAATACGTCAACATTTCAACATTATCGGAATTCAACGAAAATTGATTCTAGATAGATTTTTCGGCTGCGAACAAGATGGAATCGTCGAATGGGGAGTCTGGGGTGACATTGGCTATTACTTGCAATTGCAAATCTAGTTATAATTATTCTTTATTATTCTCTTCCAATAATTCTTGTCCGAGCGATTATTTTGAAATGGCTGAATGGAATCATTTCGAACTTTGCACAAAGTTGGAACACCATCTGAAGTTTTAGGCTGTGCGTTTAAAATTTTCAAAATGGATGCCATTTCCAAGATGGCCGCCACTTTACGTTGAAAAATATGGGATTCTATATCTCAGGAACTTCTACTAGGAATGAGTTCATATTTTGTATAAAGGTTCAGTAAGATCAGAGGAAGGAATCCATGCGACAAAAATGTTCAAAATGGCCGCCTTTCCAAGATGGCTAACGAAATGCGTAAAAGGTTCAACTTTGATTTCAACAAAAATTGATTTCTAGGTACATTTTGAGGTTGCGAACAAGGTGAAATTATCGAATGGAGAGTCTGGGGTGACATCGGCTATTGCTTGCAAGTGCAAATGAAATAAAAGGGACAACTGAAAAAATATAATTACATGCCACAAACTGCTAGGGAATTACACAGAAAAAACATAAAAAACAAAAGACAAACGTAAACAACGATAGGAACTCGGGACAGCCGGACTTGGTACCGGCACTAGCAAAAGCCAGCGGCAGGGTTTAACCGGTTTATGGGTACCAAAACCTCCCCTTTATCTGTCCCATTTTCATATAGTATAGTAATCATACGAATAAAACTCAATACAGGTAGACTACTAACTCCATGACCACAATCTTGAAAGGAGAGAATATGACAATACGTTATTTTGAAAGATGGGTAAGGGGTGTTCGCCGCTATTCTGCCGGGAAGCTAAAGGAGCCTAGTCTGCTGGTTAAACACAAATCTAGTTATTCTTCTTCTTCTTCCAATAATTCTTGTCCGAGCGATTATTTTTAAATGGCTGGACCAATTTATTTCAAACTTTGCACAAAGATGGAGCACCATCTGAAGTTGTATGCTGTGCGTTTAAAGTTTTCAAAATGGCAGCCATTTTCAAGATGGCGGCCAAAATACGTCAAAATTTCAACATTGTCGGATTTCAACGAAAATTGATTTCTAGGTAGATTTTGACACTGCGAATAATGTGGAATCATCGAATTGGGAATACGGGGTGACATCGGCTATTGCTTGCACTTGAAAATCTAGTTCTTCTTTTTCTTCTTCCAATAATCCTAGTCCGAGCGATTTTTTGAAATGGCTTAATGGAATGATTTCAAACTTTGCACAAAGTTAGACCAACATCTGAAGTTGTATGCTGTGCGTTTAAAGTTTTCAAAATGGCAGCCATTTTCAAGATGGTGGCAAAAATACGTCAAAATTTCAACATTGTCGGATTTCAACGAAAATTGATTTCTAGGTAGATTTTGACACTGCGAATAATGTGGAATCATCGAATGGGGAATACGGGGTGACATCGGCTATTGCTTGCACTTGAAAATCTAGTTTTTCTTTTTTTTCTTCCAATAATCCTAGTCCGAGCGATTTTTTGAAATGGCTTAATGGAATGATTTCAAACTTTGCACAAAGTTAGACCAAGATCTGAAGTTGTATGCTGTGCGTTTAAAATTTTCAAAATTGCCGCTATTTTCAAGATGGCCGCCAAAATGCGTCAAAATTTCAAAGTTGCCCGATTTTCAAAACGAAAATTGATTTCTATGTAGATTATAATGCTGCGAATGGGGAATCATCGAATGGGAGTCTTGGGTGACATCGGTTATTGCTCGCGATTGCAAATCTAGTTATTTTTCATTTTCTTCTTCTTTGGTTGCACCCAGAACTTCTCCGGTGGAAAGTCTCTATGTTGCAGCAAATGAACTATCCTGAAAAGACAGACGTCTCAAACTTTGTTTAGAATATCCAACAGAGCTTAAAACGTATCCGCCCAATTCTGCTCACAACTGTGTTTTCAAACCTGTTCACAACGAAACTCCCCAAAAACCTCCTAGAAAAGTCCTCTGGTTATCCAGCAGGACTTGAAAGAGATAAATCTGAACATCCTGAATACTCGCAAATTTAAACAGATTACTCTAAGGATGGAGACATAGTGGCTCATGCAGCTGTTTTTTGGAGACCGTGCAGCAACTCTTCAACTACCATCCTCTAGGTCTATGTTTACTACTGAAGCCAATGCTTTTTACTTAGCACTCAAAGTAATAGGTTTATAGCAAACAAATAAGTTCTGGATCTAAATATCATTATTGACTCTGGTGAAATAGAAACTAAATTGATAAAAGTGATGATTTTGATTTCAAAGTTACTAATTTCCCTTTTCTTGACAGCGACATTCCTCTAGCTCCGTCATACGGGGTGTACATTTCACAACTAGTACGATTCTTATTCGTTTGTTCTACTCTTGACAATTTTAATGAACATAACTTTACGATCACAGCCAAACTTTTACATTAGGGTTTCAGATTTCATAAGTTGTTAAATACATTTAAGAAGTTTTAAAGCAGATATGAATATTTGATATCTGAATATGGCGTAACTTGGTAACAGTTTATTACTAAGGCATTTTAAGCCTCGTTTTTACGGAAATGTTGTTAAAAACGTCAAAAACTGATTAAAATTCCAAAAAAGCTGGGTCGTAACTTACATTCCTTTACTTAATAAGGGATATTGAAAAGATATTCAGCTTGCATCCGTCAAATTAGCTTTGTGATATAGTTATCCGAATATTTTACATACATACTGGCCTCTCACTGACACTGGCGATGTCTACTAAAATATATAATGATTCTTGACCAAATTTTTCGGGAAGCTTTTAGTTTGATTTTTATTCCGTAGTGCGATAGTGTTTTACCAGCAGACTAAGCTCCTTGAGCTAGCCGGCAGTTTTGCGACAAGTATCTATTGGCCTATCTTTCAAAATTACGTACTGTCATTTTTCTTCTTCAAGACTGTGTTCATGGAGTTGTTAGACTACCTGCATTGGGTTTTATTCGTATGTTTATTATACTATAGGGAAACAAGACAGATTAAGGGGAGGTTTTGGAACCAATAAACTTGTTAAATCCTACCGCTGGGTTTTGCCTGTGCCGGTACTAAGTCCAGCTATCCCGAGTTCATATCGTTGTTTACGTTTGTCTTTTGTCTTATTTGTATTTTTTTTTCTGTGTAGTTAGTTCCCTTGCAGATTATGACATGTAATTATTAACATACTGCCATCAAAGGAGGGTGTTATGGTAGATTACCACACGAGGGAAAAATATCACATGATGAAAAATATCACCCGAGACAGGGTGATATTTTCTCTTCCTGTGATATTTTTCTAAGTGTGGTAATCTATCATTACACCCTCCACTGAAGGCAGTGTTTTTTTTATTATCCTAAATGCATTCCTTTTACCTCATTACTGAATAAATGATATGGTTTCTAGTGAAAAAATTAAATGTTTTTAGTCAAGAATATACTATGAATTCAGAACATCTGAACCCACATTTTGTAAACTCTAACAGATCAAAACGGGAAAATGCTAAAGTTAAAATAAAATTATTCTCAGAAACAATTAGTATAATGCTGTGATTTATGATTTCACGGTACTGTTGCCTGAACAGAATTCACAACATTTAGGTTAACATTTGATGATTTGGAAACCCTTCAAACACAGTCAAAACATTTTTTTTCTGCCAGATACTCATGGAACAATTGTTTCATTAAAAAAAATTTCTGTCCCTCCATCTCTTCTTCCAGGGACGGAGGTACTGACATTTTATATGAAGTAGAAGAGAGGAAGGGGCTCACATTTTTTGTATGAAACAAGTATTTACTGGTCTGCCTCTTGCGACAGCACGTTTGTTTCTTAGAGTTGCTGTTTGTCGTATCTAAAGGTTCTTCAGCTATGACTGAAGACGCCTCTGCAAATACCATAATGTATGTTAGCGACAGGAATTTACAGAAATCATGAAAACGAAGAACTGTCTGCTTAAGCTAAAGTCAGTAAATAGGACTAAATACTAACCAGTAAATCTCGGTCGGAGATGATGATACATATAGAGAAATCTTGTGCATTTTTTGCTCAATTGCAGTCAAATACGGGTGCCGGAATTCCATTGTATTTAGTAGGCAAGAATAGCGTTTCTGGGTAAAAACTGAGTTGTAGATCAAATACAAGGTTAAACTCTGATAGGAAATTTGATATGCGGTCAAACGGATCGTGTCAGATTAACTTAGAAGATAATTTCAAAGTTCCCAAGCCATATGAAAATCCGAAGCGCGAGTCCTTAAACATCCCATCATAAGTATTTTTGCAAAATGTCTGAAAACGTCAACTTCCCTAGCTTCATTGCCAAAGTTTAAGTGCAAAATCATTACAAAAACAAGATACATGGTAAGACAACTTACTATGAGGTATGAGCAAAGCTCATTGTTGAAGGCCTCATGGTGACTTCAAGATGAAGAACAACAATAAAAGCGTTGTTCCTTTGCTTGCTTTTTACCAAGTATTTGTAGAGACTTTGTCTCATGTGCATTTACTCCATATCCTTTTATTCACCAACAAAACTTTGAGTGCCAAAGAAAATGCTGAACAAACCTTAATTATGTACTTTGTAAACTCGAATTTCCCAGGGAAGCTAAATATGCCCCAATTTGAAGATAACCAGTGTTTTTCTTAAAATTCTCGATTTACGTTTTGTTTTGACATTGAAACGTCATAAGGAAGTGTCAAAGTGATTTTAAAGAAGAATACAGTAACGGGTAAGACCAAATATCCGTGTTTTAGCAATAAAAGCTGTTTGACGAAGTCGGCGTTGGTGAGAATGCTGATAAGTCACATGATTCTTTTTCTAATTTAAATACAAGGAATATGCATTTAAAATGATCACGATTTCTCCTTATGATTTTCCGAGTTCGACAAACTTCGTTCTCAGCATGTGATATTTTCGTTGCTATGCAAAAATATCACATTTTGCTAGGGGAAGCCTGTAATATTTTCGTAGCTACGCAAAAATATCACATGTTGCTAGGGGAAGGCGGAGCAAACAAAAAATACTGCAAAATACCACATTAAGGAGAACCAATAAAATGACTGGATTTTATCAAAAATTTGCATGAAGTATAATGATATAATTTTTAGCCATTGTAGATGATTCCTGTTGGCATTTCATTTCATGGTCTTTTCTGATTCACTTGCCTACTGGCAATTGGAAGTCGAAAAACAAAACACGCAGTTATATCGAAAATAGCTGAATTATACAAGTCATTTTAGCATAAGGCAAAGAAGTCTTTAATATTTCGATTATAAGTCATGTGGGCATCTATGTTCCTATGGAAATACAGTTGTTGACCAGGAAGCCAAAGATGCACTTGATGACGAGATGGCAGACCGTCCAGTACCGTACCTTGACATGAATCGGTAAATACATTTTGAATTGATAGCAGCCAAAATGAGATCTGCAAATAACTAATAAACTGCATTGAATACAGTCAGACGTAGGGAAATAATTTGGTTCTTACGGTAAAAACCGTGCGAAGCAGGTAATGTTGACTCGATGTCGTATTGGACACACCCGAACACCAAATAATTATTCTAAACAGTGATGACTGACCTGAATGAATTCCATGCAATTGCCCTAATATAATTCAAAACGTTTTATTGAATGTGTAGATGTTGCCAATTTCGGACGTGATTTTTATTCTGCTGATTGTATTGAAAACCTATTTGCAAACTGGCGACAAATTCGTTCATTTTTTAAAACGCAATTAATTTTTTTTTAATAAGATTTAAATCGATTATCTCTGTCCCTAGCTAATTTTAGCTTTACATTTAGATCATATTGGTTGTTTGTTCTCTGTCAGTTTTTAACCTCTTTGAGTTGATGGTCTTCCAAACGTTTAGATTTTATCTGCACTAAAGAGACATAAGTTGTCGAAATGCGCATCATCGTCCAGGACCGAGAAAAAAAAACTTTTCTCCAAAAAGGATCCAAATATCGTCCTCCTTCAAAAATCATTTGGAAGGACTGTCGTAAAGTCGTAAAGTCATTAAAAAAGCCGTCATGTCATTCTGTAAAAAGTGGTGTAAAGAGAAAATGCCGATAAAAAATCATTAGACACTTTCATTAACAAATGCATGGAAGTTGTTGATATACGAATAATTCATTTTGAAACACATTATAAGCAGCAGAATACCATTCCTGCGATTTCAAAGATCAAACGGAAGTTAAAAGATTTGGAAAAAGAGTATTTTTGTTATATTTGTTCTGCCAGATAAAGCAGCCAATAATGTGGTCGTTGTTTGACGTAAGTATTACATTGAGGTGCTTCGGAATATAAATACCAATTCTAGTACATTTCAAGCTACCACGTCAACAGAAACACAAATAATGACATGATAGCTACAGCTGAAGTTAAAGCAACTTCTAATTATAAAAGCATGCCTACTATGTATTGGCTTCCTAAACTTCACAAAATCGTTTCAAATTTCTTTTTACTTCGGCATCAAGTAAATGTTCAACTACACATATTTCTGTTTTATTGAGCAGTGCACTTACTATCATAAAAAATCTCGTCATCAACTTTAGCAACAAATGATATGAATATAGTGGAATTAACTATTTTTGAAGTGTTAAAAATTCGGTAGAAGTTTTGGAAAGACTTCGATCTGTCAATGAAGCATAAACCTCCGTTGATAGCTATGATTTTTCTAACCTTTATACTACATTACCGCATACACTCATCAAAGAGAAATTTTCGTATTTGATCAAATGGTCCTACAAAAAATCAGGATGTACGTACATTTATTGCAATACATTTAAATCGTTTTTCAGTGACGACACACATAACAAATATACCAACTGGACTTGTCAGGATATGATGAAAGAATTAACTTTTCTTCTTGATAATGTTTTTGATCGTTTCGGTGATACAATCTATCGGCAAAAAAATAGGTATTTCCTATGTGTACCAACTGTGCACCTCTCACAGCAGATTTATTTCTTTATTGCTACGAGTCACAATTCATGGCAAAAATTCAAAAAGACCCTTCAAAACAGCATTTTAACAATACATATAGATATTTGGACGATTTTTTGGCTTTAAATAATCCCGAATCTTCTAAATTTACAGATGAAATTTATCCTACAGAGCTTACTTTAAATAAATCCAATAGCAGCAGTGATTATACTCATTTTCTTGATCTTGATATATTAATAAATCAAGGAAAGTTAAACACTAAGGTTTATGATAAAAGGGATGATTTCTTCTTCCCTATAGTCAATTTTGCCCATCTCGGCGGCGATGTTCCGTTAGCCCCTACGGGGTCTACATTTCACAACTAACCCCTACGGGGTCTACATTTCACAACTTGTTCGATACGCACGAGTATGTAGTGATGTTTCTGACCTCAACGACCGAAATCTTTGTCTCACTGAAAAACTTCTGCATCAAGGGTTTAGATAGCATAAATTGATAAAAACATTCTCTAAATGTTATTATAGATACATTGACTTATTAACAAAATTTGGTTCTACATGCATGGCTCTTATACATCATGGCATTTCACATCCAAACTTCTATGGCAATATCATTTACAAAGCTCATAAATTCAAAAATTGTCCTTCCAAACTTATTAATCCGTTGAACAAACTTATTCATAAAGGATATAAATACAGTATTGTTGTTAAATCTTTACTTCTGGTTTTTGTTGGCAAAAATATTGATCATCTCCTAAATGCTTTACACCATAATTAAATTTAAACAATTTTTTATATTGGCAGTATTTGGCATTGCACAATATCATGTTCTTCTTTCATAATTGATGATGTTGTTATACCAAATCTAGTTAGAAGTATTTCAATTGAAATTTCATATGTAAGAAGGCTTGATATCATAGTCAATAGAAATTATGTCCTACAATGTAAGCTAGCTGTCAGTAACTGCGAGCATTTGTCCGGACAGTACCTGTGTGCATTTTCTTCATGTTTTATGTACTTCATTGTAAGGGTACTCGTCTTGATAAGTTGGACTTTTTTTCTAGTTTTTTACTATTGAGTCTTTTTGTGTATTTATTTTTTGCCATTCACCGCACATAGGGGGAGGGTTTGGATCCAAGAAAACGAGTTTAACCCCACCGCAATTTGTGCGCCTGTTCCAAGTCAGGAATATGTTGGTCATTGGCTTGTCTTTGTCTTCTTATAAAATTTTAGTTTCTTGATATTTGGGTTATTGGATGTGGTTTGTTTCCATTGATTTATTCACTTTGTTACCTTTTTGGGGTCATTTAGTGCTTGCTATATGGTGTGAGGTTCTTCACTGTGTTAAAAACCGTACGGTGACGCCTAGATGATTTGTTTTGGGTCGATTTAACCTGGATATGGGATGTTGTCTCCACGACATTTACCCCATTTCCTTTCTTTTTCATATACAGAAATTAAATTCATAGTAACTTTGGTATTTATCTTAAACTGACGTTTTTTTTTTAATATTTTACAAATTTGTTTTTACTTGTATAAAGCTACAAAGTATATGGTTTCATTTTGATATTCTTTATTGTTAAATATACGTAACAGTTCTCTCTACGATATAACTGAAATATTGCTTAAGATGGAGCAAACATCAATCAATCAATCAATCAATTAATTGACCATCTGGTATGCTTACCTACATTTGAAATTGACTGCTACTATCAAAATAAAAATCCCTTAAAATACGGAGGCTTCGTGTCGTTCGGTGTCCTTGGTACTGGATTTAGTCGCCTTTTCTTGAAACACGTGTACAGCATAATAAAAAATTACCGTTTATTATGCATCTTGAGGAATACTTTATTTTTTATGACACTGCATGGGTCGATGCCACTGTATAATGGACCATAGCTTTTACAGCCCAGAAGACAAACTAACTTGTCTGACAAACACTTTAACATGGCTAATAGAAATTGACTGTTTCTATCAAAATATAAGCCCTTAAAAATAAAAAGGATTTGCTCTATTTTTTTTACATTCGATCAATGGCCCTATTACTAGATTTGGCCAAACATTTCGATTCATTTTTGGTAACGAATATTTCTTACAGATGCTTTTTTACATTCCCCGCTTGAGCGGGTAGTATACAGTGATCATGGTGTCCGTTCGTATTCCGTCCGCCATAAGGTACATACTTTGTGTCGATAACTCCTCCTAGACCGCTTGGTGAAATTTAATAAAACTTTCACAGAATGATGAGTACATATGTACCATGTATTTTAGAGACTTTGTCTCATGTGCATTTACTCCATATCCTTTTATTCACCATATTGCCATTGTGCGCCAGTTATTTAAAAATTTGATTTGACTTGAATTTGTGTGTGTGTGTGTTTGTGATTTTTTACATCTGGAATCAAATGGGGGAACAAGGGTGTGTTTTTGTCAGCTTTGCTAGTTTTATTATGACTTTCCATTGCTTTTGACTCTATTGCTGCTGACGAGTGGTCACTCCTTTAAACACGTGTATAGCATAACAAAATTTTACCGTTTATTGAACAATTATGTTTCTTGTATACTTGTTGAAAATTTACAGAACAAAAAAACATTTAAAAAGATGTAAGTGGAAGTATATGTCATATACAAGTTTCTACTGAATCTTAACTAAAGAAACTGATAAGTAGCTAATTTGAAGTCAATTAAGGCTTGACCTGATACATAATACTTCAAAACAACGGCAGTAGAATGCCAAAACAACAAAGCACAAGATTACATGAAGTTCAGATACAAAGCAAAAGCAACAATACCAGAAAGTGGAAGACCAAAGACACTACACACACACAAAGCACAAAACACTACAAATACAAACAAATACGGAAAGCAAAAAAAAAAAAAAAACAGAGAAAATGGAGTCAAAGATAGAAAACTATCATACAGAGGTAACAGAAACGGATGCAATATGACAAAAAAAATGATGAAGACAATGATGAACCCATACAAAAAACTTTGGTTATCCTAGAGTGACACTCAGTGTAGAGTAATAGTTAGGGTTTTTCAGTTTTGTGATAACTCTGGCGCTACTAAAAAATGTCTGTTCTTATTCTTGAAACGGAAATATTGTAACTATCTGTAAAAACACAAACAAGCGTAAAACATCTGTACTGACAATCGAAAAAAGGGGTTTAACATCACTTTAGTTAATACGTTTTGAAGTCAGTAATTTCGATTTGTTGATGAAATCTCTGTACAAAGCTACAGGCACAACAATAGAAAATGAGTTGTGAAATGTAGCTAGATAAGAAATCGGAATATCAAGGCTAAAATTCTGAAAAAAGAAAAGTCTATTAATAATAAAACTTCAGAATATCTTTCTCTTCAATTATTAAGCACGTCACTGGGCTCTTTGAAGCAATTTTTATTCATTTAAATCGTCATAATTATCTTCTTCTACATATCTTCTGTATAGATTCATATCATCATCGTCTTCGGGAACTACATAATCCATCTCTAAAATGAGAGTTGAATGGTTTAAACAGGGTCTCAAAAAACTTGCCGCATTATAGACAGACAATCGTTCAAATGAACATTAAATTAACATGTGAAACTTGGTTTAACTCTTGCTGGTGTAACATTTATGTCCATTTTAACAATTCATACCTTATTTCTGAAAAGATTTGCATATCAAATTTCATTTTTTACCTATTTTGCAATAAATGTGCTTTTTTGGTGTTTTAAACATTTTAAAGTTTGTTTAGCTTCATATATGCAATAGATAACAAAGCAATGTTTTGTAAAAATCAGATACGATTAAAAACTGAAAATTTTCTCTTAAACTAAGGAGTTTTTCTCACATGCATAGCTCTGTCCTTACCTGATATTGGCTTTCTATTTAGACTCTTTTCGGTGATTTGTTCTTCATCAGCTATTGCACATAGTTTTAGTTTATGGAATTCAAAATGTTTTGATTTTTTTTGCACTATAGAGATATAATTTGTCAAAATGGTCATATGAAGAGTCTAAATGCTCAGAAACTTCGGTATTATATAATCTTTTACCATTGGGCCTACGACTCTTCTGGTGGACTATTAGTGGGCGATGGTATTCTCAACCTAGTAACCGGTAGTTCGGTGCTGGCTCGAAAACCGATTCAATTTCAAAACTTGCAATATCTGAATTTAAGAAAGAATTGTTAAGAACTAAGGAGTTTCTACCCCTTGCATAGCTCTGCCTTACCTGATTTCTGGCTCTCTTTTTAAATCCTATTGATGATTTGTTCTTTTTCATGTTTGTACATATTTCATTTTATTGATTTCCAAATGCTTTGATTTCACCTGAACTGACGAGACATAAGTTGTCAAAATGCGCATTACATTGCCCTATGAAAAATTATATTTTGATCATCCCATCTGAAACTGATGACGTTTCTTTATAAACAATCATCAACTACTTTAGAGATTATCTTTTTCCATGGACCCTATTGGAAAATATCCCTTTCAACATTTGTTAGATATTTGGTCAGGTGAGCAATAATGGCTCAGTCCGAGCGACTTTTTAGGTCTTTATTATTATTTCATTTTTTAAAATTTAGTTAAGGGCTTTTTATCAATTCTTTTAATATAAATATAACCTACCATCTTGAGAAACATCCCTCTTTTTCTTACCCCACCAACGACTCCTGTAGTAACGTCGGAATGCATTACATTCGTTATAAAGACACGCAAAAGCTATCAGTGTAATTAGCAGCAGGGATATTTTTTTCATATTGAACCTGAAAATAAATATATTTATTTGTTATTTATTTATAGTGTGGTTTTTAAAACAACTGACTAATTATAAAACTCAAAAATACGATAAAGGCAATGTTACTT
Organism: Modiolus philippinarum; assembly: GCA_002080025.1. Classification (NCBI taxonomy): domain Eukaryota; kingdom Metazoa; phylum Mollusca; class Bivalvia; order Mytilida; family Modiolidae; genus Modiolus; species Modiolus philippinarum. The sequence goes on from MJUU01021922.1 coordinate 20,105, forward strand.
TAAGCAATTTTAGTTGATAAATCTGAACAACACTAACTAAGGTAAGTGAGAACCGAACCGTCAGTCTAAAAAGAACAATCCAAGGACAATGGCAACGTCGGAAAAACAAAAAAAAACGAAGACATAACATGAGCATGACACAGAAAAGAAAATGAAGACACGCACATATACAAAAATGAACAACACGGACACAATAAAAACCATGGTGAGATCAGGTGCACCGGTAGAGTAAGCATCTCCTGCTTCTTATAAGAAACCCGCCGTGTTGAACATGTCAACTCCGGTAGTAAAGTCAAATCCGGTAGAGGAAAAACAAACTTTACTGGCAAAGAGAAAGATCTGTTGTCATCTGGGAAACAGATATCTCATAGCGGTCCACAAGATCGTGATGTCGACCGTAAAACTTCTGTAGTGATGACCTCAAGTTATGGGCAACATACCCTTGCTTAAGTAGCCTATTTGTAAGCAACCGAGCTCTATCAAGGTAGTCACTGTATCGACCACAGGCCCTTGAGTAGCGAATGAGTTGGGAGATGTAAACTCCGTATGCTGGTGCTTTCGGAATGTTGCTACAAAGAAAGGGAATGTTGACTATTGGAAAAGTGAAGTCATCATGTCATATAGCCTAGTTTGTAGTGTACCTCTTTTGTCAATTTCAAGATGAAGGTCAAGGAACGAGGCTGATGTGGAAGTATCTGTAGTATCCTTAATTTCTAGCTCTTTTGGATAGACAAGATGAAGGTCATACGATTGTCAAGATGGTTATTGTTATCCATGTAATGGGTAAATTACTGATTACAATAAAAGTGTTGTTCGATATCAATTTCTCACAGGTAAAACTTATATAGTATACTGACAATAAAATAGAAATTTTAATACATTTAATGTTTGTTGACGACCAATGAAGAATGGATGTAGCGTTGCTCGATGATTAGCAAAGAATTCCGCTCAAACCGGTGCTAGGGGCCGTCTTGAACTTACTATGAGGTATGAGCAAATATCATTGTTGAAGGCCTCATGGTGACTTCAAGATGAAGAATAACAATAAAAGCGTTGTTCCTTTGCTTGTTTTTACCATGTATTTGTAGAGACTTTGTGTCATGTCATTTACTCCACATCATTTCATTCGCCATAAAAGAAAATGAACGTTACTTGTAGACTGTAGTTTGGAATTGCATCATGCAACTAAACAAAAAATTAGGATAAATAAGGAAACTATGGTCGGCTTTATTGTCGCTCCAATCAGGAGCTTTTTACAAGTGCTTCTAAGGCATCAGTATTGTCATGGAATATATCTGAATACTTTTATTATAAATTTTGTACTAAAGTGAAGCACCAAACTGCCTTCGGCATTTCGTTACACAGGTCCTGTGATGTTTTCGCTTACTTTTATTATAATTATGAAAAAAAAGAAAAGGGGGTAAATGTCAAGGAGAAAATATCCCATCTCCAGATTACAACGACCCATAACAAAATATCTAGCGGTCACCGTACGGTCCTCAAAACAGTAAGGAACCTCACAGCATATAGCCAGAAAAATTAAAAACGTGAATAAAACATAGGAGATAACTAATTGGAAATAAACCACATCCAATAGCCCGATTATCAAGAAACTAAAAAATCATAAGAAGACAAGGACAAAACAATGACCAACATATTCTTAACTTGGGACAGGCGCAAAAAAATTCGTTGGGGTTAAACTCGTTTTCTTGAATCGAAATCCTTCACCTATGTGTGGTGAATAGCTAGAAAATAAACACACAAAGAACTCGCAGTAAAAATCAAACTAGATAAAAGTCTAACTTATCAGGACGAGTACATATACAATGGAGTACATAAAACATGAAGACAATACACATGGGTACTGTCCTCACAAATGACGCAGTTACTGACAGCTAGCTAAGGACATAATTTCCGTTGACTAAGATATCAATCTCTGTATGCAACTCACATCCATAGATGTTTAGGTCAATGCATCCTTTATTCAAAAAACGGGGGGG